>ML251601.1:0-146139 GCA_005239495.1 Nicotiana undulata | reverse complement strand
TATATATATATATATATATATATTATCTACGGTCCTTTTGGTTGTGTTGATCTAAATTGGCCAAGTTATACGTTTTCGCCTTAAAATGTTAAACCTTAAAAATTGGCAAAGTTTCGGAATAATCCATCAAATAAGGTGATCTCGTTAGTAACACAAGTGTTGGCTGTCCTGAACCCGGCGTTGGGCGCCATCACGAGCTGAGTTAGGATTTTGGATCGTGACAGTATAATGCAATTTTCATCACAATAGTAGTAGTTTTTGTTGATACTTTTTAAATATTAATTGTATATTTATATATTTTGAAATTTATATAATGTTGAATTCTTATTGAATAGAGTATGTACTCAACTACCTTTGATCATAGAGTGAGAAGTATAATCCTATATGACGATACTTCTCATACTTCCTAATATATAATGATTTTTAAAGAAAAATTCACAAATTAATTATCTTAATTTTTAATTTAGATATTCTCAACTCATATTTTATAGAGGGGATACTTAGTATACAAGTTGAACAAATTTTTAATATTCTATAATAAAAAAGGAAACTTGAAACTATATTTTATTCTTAAATATTCTTTTCCTGAATTTTATAAAGTATTCAATTGAAATTGTAATTTAATGAGAACTTTGTATAAAATAATATCAATTGATAATAATATAATAAGATTTGAATGTAAATCTACATACATTATCAGTAATTCTTTTTTAATGAAATCTTCTTTATCTGGAATAGTTAATAAATAAAATAAATAAAATAATATTTCTCAAGGAGACAGTAGAATTGTTATATATAAATGTATGTTACCTTAGTATCTTTAATCAGGTGAACATTTGAATTATAAAATTGTTAAAAAGATAATTTTTCTAGTTAAAAATACTTATTGAAAATAATAACAATCAAGTAATGCATTTAATGAAGATAGTGAAGGTTGAATGAAAAGTGGGGTTCACCTAAAGAACTTAATAAATGATGGCGACATTAATTTTGGTTTTTTATGTTATTAAGGCCCCACAACCAAACTTTTGAGCCTAGTATACATGCAAACAATGTACTAATATATATAAAATAATCATTATGCCCTTGGTCAACCTCCTCTTTTCTCTTTTATATAAATATAATAGAAAAATAAATAGTTTAATTTTTATTTATTTATATTTAATTAAAATATGTACCATTATCATAATCATAATTAATTGACAATCTATACTATATTAAAAGTAGGAAGCCTTTTAGTTAAAAGTTAAATTACTAAAATAACCTTTTTATTACCCTAATATCCTATCTAACATTTAAAAAGATGAACGCTAAGAGAAGCCAACACTTCATATGCTACAATAACCCCAAGTAGACAACGGTTCAAAATGGAGACCTTTTCTCTTGCAATATTACGGGTAATTGTTGTTTTATCAAGTATGGTGTGTTGGTATGTGGATAAGCATTGTGTCTGTCATCGAATTCATTACAAGTCTTAAGACATGGGTTTTGATTACTAAGAACGGGGAAGAAATTGTGGACAAGTATAATAGATTCTGAATAATTAATAGCCAAAGCAATATGTGCAGTCGGATGTTAGTTCTTACCCGGGAAGAAGATGATTTTCACAGGTACTACGTTAAAAATATATTTACTTATATACCATATACTTTATAGATATTGTTTTAGTTTTAGCATATGCCCATTTTTTTACGCCGCAATACAGCATATGCATGTGTAATGTGTGACATGCCGTTTCGAAGGATTTTCTGGTCAACGATATTATTGAAGGAAAAAATACAACAACCTCCTAAAATTGTCCATACTTTCACTTATACACTTCATCTAAAGTTTGTTTCATTTAAATATTTTATCCACATCTCAAATATAAATAATAGGCAGTCAAACACAAAGATGCGTGTAATTAGCAGGCCAAAGTGACAAATAAGATGGAGAAATACGGATTTAACTTAAACAAAATTTTAGAATAAAAATAAAGCTTTTGGAATAAAAAGATTAAAAGAAAAACCCAACCCACCCCTTCGTTATCTTCCCCATGCCCCAACTATTCCCACAATTCTTCTTCCTCATAATCTACTATTTTTGTAATTTTAGTGAATTTTTACATATAAAAATTTACTCCGCGTTAAAAATTATGAGTATAGTTGAACCCATTGATACTATGCTACATCCGCCACTGTACATACGTAAGTTATGACATTGACATGTATTGACGTGTATTATTAGTATTGCCATGTATTATTATTTTAAGAAGAGAAAAAGAGACCAATCCTCTTCTTGCTATCAGACTTAGGTCCTGGTTATTATACCAATTGATGGTCCAAATTAATGGTTAGTTATTTAAGCTATCCTTACTCCATAATCTTAGTCAGTTAGGTGAAGTGTATAGCTTATTGTACTTTCTGTTTTATAGTGAAAAGTAAGCTATTTATACATTGGTAAAGCTAAGAATTCAAAAGGGAAACAAGTGGTAAGATCTGTGTTGGTCATGGATGCAGGACAAATTTCTTTAAATTGTCTTGGATCTATTATCTACCCGAGAAGGTAAACAAAGGATAAAGTATATAAGGCAGTACAAGCTATATATACATTGACCATCATATTAAGAGATATGATTGATAACTTTTACTAATAAATAACATCTGCATAGAAAAAAACTGTATTGAAAGAACTACAAATAGGTTAAATATTTTAATCTTTTTTAGTTTTACTACATAGGCAATTGATTGCTTGTCGTGTATTATATGACAGGGATACACGTGCAACGCACGTGAGGAGAAACTAGTATAGAAAAAAGCAGATATCTTGATTTGATGTAAATGTGAATAATTATAATAAACAATAGACAGTCAGCCAAGGTAGAACTGAAAAATATCATCCCGATTTAACCACACGCGAGAGAACACGTCGACTGACTGGGTAATATGACAGACCAACTATGACGGAGGTTGTTTACGTGTTTCCTGACAATAGGCGGCGTTAGGTCGTTCTTCAAGTTTTTGTATAAAATAAAAATAAAATAAGCAAAAATTCTTTTTTCAAAATATTTCCCTGACAGTTGTTTTTGGAGAAACTAGAAAGTGATTGTTTAGATAAATTTAATTAAAAGTTATTATTGTTTGACCAAAAAGTGTAAATTCCGACTAAACTATTAAATTTATATAATAATGCGGTAAATCTTGTTAAAGATAATAACTCTAGATACAAATTTTGAAAACGTGCGTGAGATGGGGACAAATCCCGTAAAAGTTTGATAACAATAAGTACAAAATATTCTTAAAGTAAAAGCAATAATGAAGGTGTAACTAGCAATAAATAGTAATAAATGACATTTAAGTAAATAGGAGGAATGATTCATACAATAATGGATGGATTGGATGATGAATGACAGATAGATCTAAGATTTGCTTGAACAATCCTCGGATTTGGTGGGAAAATGTGGAATAATATGAGCAAGAACCTGATAAAAAGGTAATCTTTGTATTTTTATAAGAGTGAACGAATCTTCTTCTGAAAAGTGTTCTCATCAAATGAATATTACATGCCCCTCTTCCTTTTCTTTTTCCCTTATATCTTTGACACATTTCCCTAGCAAATCCTAATAGTACAAGGGCATAGAATATTCACTAGAATATTCTTTTTAATATCTTATTTCAAAAACTAGTCGTTATTGCTCCGTCAGCAATGCTCAACCTCGGTCATCGTTGACATCTCAACCACAAATCTCGTTGCTCCCTAGCCGACCTCAGCTTAATCTTTCCTTAATGCCATATTACCCTAAATATTTTGGGGCGGATTTTGTCCTATATAGTTAGTCCCTCCGCTTGTTGAGGCCGGCCTCTGGCGGGCTCGATGAGCGGATATTGTATAATGTGGTTGAAGCGTTTGGATGACTTGAACAGATCGTGATGATTGGGTCGAGTTGGTAACGTGTCCTTTTGTGAGCTGCAATTTTCGGGGTTATAATTCCCATAAATCAATGTGACGTCATGGCGACTAACGTCATTATGACGTGATTTCTCGAGATGTTGCTTCGTTTCGCGTGCATCTCCTGATTGAGTCTGCCGCTTTGGTTACAGTTCCATGTAATGATGATTAATCCCTAGGTTTTGACGCTTGATCTTTTATAAATAGCGGTGTGTGGGTAATGTTCCAACCTTTACGAAACCTCATGCACCCAAAAAACTCTTTATCTTCTTCTTTCATTGTTTGAAATTTCGTTGCTTCTAACATTTTCTTGCTCGAACATCTTCTCTTAATCAACATGACTAAGGTATTCTATGTTTCTGGTATCGAAACTGACCCTACCCTTTTCTCGGTGCTTATACCCCCTCACACTGATAGGGTGTCTGTCGCCATAGAGGAAGAGAACTTTCCTATGGTGGAGGAAATAATCCCTCGTAATGAGAAAGGTCCGATTTCTCAAAGACGCCCGTAGGTGAACCTGAAATATCGGAATCGGCGATGGGAGGGGCCGATCTGACTTTTCTTAGGGCAAAATTCAATATCCCTTCCCACATCGATCTAATCCCAGTAGGGCGCGGCGTGGTACAAATCCACTGCCCTAGATATTGCGCGTTTTACGTGTATCCTTTCCAGGTCGCCTATACTCTCCCCATTCTCCCATTGGCGGAGGAATTTTATCGTTATTTCGGTGTCTGTCCGGCCTAACTCTCTCCGTACATTTATAAGCTTATCCTGATGCTCTCAAAAAATTTCGACCTGGCTGGAGTCGAGGTCATACTCCGCCATCTGATGCATCTCTTCGCCCCTAGATTTTATAAGGGAAGATGTTGCCTCCTCCTTTGGCTGGAGACATTTCCGACTGGGTTGGACGAATTCTACCTCACACGGTGGGGATTAGTGAGTGGCCGGGATTTCTTAAGAGGTTCGGGCCTACTTCTTTCTTGGCCAATGAGTTCGTCTATTTGTTTTAGTTCTATTTTAACCATATGGTTGCTTGCACGCTATGGTTCATTATTGATGTGATGAAACTTGGTTCTTTTTCAGTTCGAGGGTCTTCGAGGAGGCCGAGGGCCCCACCTCTTGCGTTCCGCAAGAGAAAAGTCGCTTCTTCTTTCGAGTTTGTTCATGTGGTGACCGCGGCTAGGCCTTCTCGGTCATCTGCCTTTGTTCGTTCTTCTGTCGCGGCCAATCCTACTCATTCGTCGACCATACCTACTACTGCTTCTGTATTTTCTTCTTCTGTGCCTGCAGGTATATCGACAACAAAGCTTCCGACTTCTCCTTTGCTTCATCTAGTGGATGAGGATGAGGAAGTGGAATCATCATCAAGTGATGGTAGTTTGGTTCCTCGCAAGAGGAGATCGATGGACGTCGGCGAAGGGGTTGTCCGAGCGGTGGGTTCATCGATGGGTGATTTTGGAAAACGAGAAACGACGACCATATAGCTTGAAGATGACGTCGAGTTACTACCCGTGGTTCTGCCATCAACTAGAGCCGCAGAGGATATGTCTTTTCTTGAAACCATGATGGAAGCTGAAGGGTCGTCGTCGTGAGTCCCTAATAACTTGCGGCGGGATGAGCCATCGGCCTCAGGACTGGACGAGGATCCTTCATCGACGGATGACATAAAAGGAAAGTGCGTAGCCGAGGATGGTTACGAGACGGGCTCTGATATGGATGCCGGCGACGAGGTGAGGATTATGAGGGAGGGATTTACCCAACTTGAAGTACGGTTGGAGGGGTCACACGGGCTATTGCGATCCCCATGGATCTAGATTTGTTGGTTGACACGGAGGACGTAGTCCCTTCTTTTGGTCCCCTCTATTTCGATGTTGAGGGTAAAACCCTCAAAAGGTTGAAGGATGCTACCTTATCTAGGATCATAGCCAGCCTCGCTCTTAAGGTAAGATATTTGATCCCTCTCATTTTTGTTTGTCGAGTTCAAAGTTTATTTCATTCTTACTCTTCGTTCTTTTTCTCTTTCTTTTATTCTGTGATTTCGGAAATCGAAAGCACCCGAAGGGAGGAGAGGCGTAAAGCTATTTTCCTGAAGGCGGAGAGAAAATACCGCGAGTAAACATCGCAATATTTGTACGCGGTTCGGCGAAGGTGGCAACTTTCGAGCTCTCAGAGACGAGCTAAAGGAAAACGATGACGAGTTGGTGAAGGTCATCTAAAATGCAGTGTTCTCGAAGGGGCGCTAAGGGACAAAGAGAAGGAGTTGGAGGTTAGTAGAGGGTTCAAATCCTAGTGCGGCAATCTCCAAGCCAGGTTCTCTCATTGCACGCCGAGCTCGAGGAGCGTGAGTTAAAAGCCGATGCTTTAAGGCGCGAGGTCACTGAGAAGGTAGCGGATCTCGAGACGGCAGAGTTAGCTCAATCGGGGCTATAAGGAAGATTGAGGCTTTGGAGATCGTCATTTGTGTTCTCCGATCAGAGCAAGAAAATGCCTTGGATATGGCCAGACTTAAAGCAGAGCGGCTTGATAAACTGATTGGAGAATTGGAGAAAGAATATTCTGGCCTTTGGGATCGGGTCGCGGTTCTGGAGGCCGAGAAGGCACAATTACTGGCTCGACCATCCTCTTCTCATGTTTCTAACTTCCTTGATGTTTCTCGAGATTTATACGAGGAGTGGATTCACGCCGAGGCTAGCTGGATATATTCAGAGATTTGATGAAGGTAGGAACTATTTTGAAAGCCTTCCTCGAGGATGCTCGTGTTAAGGCACGTGAACCTCGGGTTGCATGTGGCTACGATCCTGCTACACCGAATGCCGGTGATGGCGAGGAGGATGCGGGCATGGATCGGATTGAAGAGGACGCCTGGTATGAAGATGAGTATCCTTATGGTGATGGTGAAGGGGCGAATGACAATGGTCTAGGTGACCAGCCGATGGTACGGCTGGGCCAGGCTCCGATTAGTAGCATTTCTTTTCCTTCTTTTGTGTTGCCACAGACTTGCGCTTTTTTGTGGGCGTCTTCTCAGGCCTTTGTAAAATATATTCTAAGTATGAAATACCAGTTCGTTATTTGTACTCGATCCTTGTTTCTTCTGCTTGGGTTTGTATTCTTTTTTATTTTGTTACTTGATAGCCTTGGTTTTCTTAGTTGTAATAATCTAGCTCGAGTGGGGTCGAACGACATCGAAACAAACTTAGGTTTGATCATGGTCGGAGGCCAGTGGAAGTTAGTTCAAACGAGGTCGAACATATCGTATGTTTGTTTATGGTCGAGGGCCGATTAGGTGTTTATTCGAACGAGGTCGAATGTAACATTTGCTTAGTTATGGTTGAAGGCCGATTAGGCGTTAATTAGAACGAGGTCGAATGTAACATGCTTAGGTATGGCCGAGGGCCGATTAGGTGTTAATTCGAGCGAGGTCAAATGTAACCGACTCTTAGTTATGGCCGAGGTACGGTTAGGCATTAATTCAAACGAGATCAAATGTAACATGTCCTTCTTGACGACCTCTTGCATAGCTTCGTTCAACCTCCTTTGACTTTCCACGGAGGGTTTGGCATCATCCTCAAGTATAAATTTATGCATGCAAAAGGCGGGGCTTATGCCTCGAATGTAAGCCAAAGTCCATCCAACTGCCTTTTCCGTCTTTGAAGCACCGCAAGGGTGGAGTTTACCTGCACTTTGGTTAAGCAAGCAGAAAGAATAACAGGTAATGTAGAAGAAGGGCCTAAGAATTCATACTTGAGGTATGAAGGTAGAGGCTTCAACTCCAATGTGGGTGGCTCCTCGATTGAGGGCTTTGTTGGCGGAGTCTTCCCATTTTCCAAGTCCAAGGAAAGTTTATGGGGCCCATATGAGTAGGATCCCATTCCTTGTAAGGCATTTGCACATTCAACCAAGCCATCCCTTTCATCATCCTTATGGTTCAACAACACAGCTTCCATAGGGTCTTCCATATTTATCATGACACTCGTGTCATCAACTATCACCTCCGTCACAAGATCCACAAAAGAGAAAACTTCATAACTATTCGGTTGCTTCATTGATGTGCACACGTGGAATACAACTTTTTCATCGCCCACCCGGAAGGTGAGATCTCCTGCTTCCACATCAACCAATCACTTCCATGTTTCTAGGAAAGGCCTTACCAATATTATATGCACCTCATAGTCGACTTCGCAGTCGAGAATCACAAAATCAACGGGCAAAATAAACTTGTCGACCCCGACAAGAACATCATCAATAATACCAAGCGGCCTCTTCATTGTTCTATCCGCCATTTGCAATCTCATTGAAGTAGCTCTCGGTTGACCAATACCAAATGTCTTGAATACGGAGTATGGCATCAAATTAATACTTGCTTCCAAATCACACAAGGCTTTTGCAAAATCCGCACTACCAATGGTACATGGAATTGTAAAGGCGTAGGGATCTTCAATCTTTGGAGACATCAATTTCACAATGGCACTCACTTGATGAGTCATTTTGATGGTCTCACAATCCATAAATCTCTTTTTAGTTACCAAGTCCTTCATAAACTTGGCATATCCCGGCATTTGCTCAAGAGCTTCCACCAAGGCACATTGATTGACAAGCTATTCACCATCTCAATAAACTTCTTGAATTGGTTTTCATTCTTTTTCTTTGCAAGTCTTTGAGGATAAGGTGAAGGAGGCCTTGGCAAAGGAGCCTTGTCTTTCAGCACTACCATTTCCGGTATGTCTATTACGTGTCCCCTGGACGGGTTCACATCATTTTGAGTCTCCTCCTCGTTTTCATGAATATCAATCATCACTTCATCATTCAAATTCTCATCATTCACTTGCTCATCAATTATTGG
Organism: Nicotiana undulata; assembly: GCA_005239495.1. Taxonomy (NCBI): domain Eukaryota; kingdom Viridiplantae; phylum Streptophyta; class Magnoliopsida; order Solanales; family Solanaceae; genus Nicotiana; species Nicotiana undulata. The sequence goes on along the minus strand of ML251601.1, from coordinate 137,372 downwards.
ATCATCATCATTTTAAACACAACATCATCACTCACAACTTTCTTTTGATTAGAGGTACTAGCATCACCACCTCTACCGCTCCTTATGGTCACCACCATAGCATGGCATATATTTTTCCCACCCTTCGGGTTTACTACCGTATCACTTGGTAGATCCCTCTTAGGGCGAGTGTTAAATACTTGAGAAATTTTACCCATTTGTACTTCCAAGTTGCAGATAGCAGTAGTGTGGGAGGCAATTTGGGCATCGGAATTGGCATTCCTTTCCATAATTTGTTTGAACATACTCTCTATCCGCCCCTTTTCATTGTTTGAATAACTTTGCCCTTGAGACGAATATGGAGTATGATTGTTGGGTTGTTGATACATCGGGTGCCTTTGAAATCCCGACCCCCGATTTCCACCACCTCCCCAATTGTTGTTATTGTTTCCATTCCAATTGTTATTGTTGTTTCTTTGATTCCCCCAGTTTTGGTTGTTGTTCCCCCAATTGTTCGAGTTGTTGTTATTGCCATTGTTCCAATTCCCTTGGCCTTGATTGCCCCAGTTTTTATTATTCCCTTGCGATCTCCATTGTTGATTTGGAGCATTGCTCCATTGTTCTTGGTAGTTGTTGGCATATAAAACTTCCTCACTTTGGTCGTCATAAGAATCATCTTGGTTGTAGCCACTTACACTTTGGTCATATTGATCTTGATTGTTTTGCACTTGTTGACCACGTTGTATCCTCTTGTTGACCAATAGATTAACCCCTTCCATGGCATTGACTTGATTTGTTCCCTGAACTTGCTGAAGTTGAACCTTTGCTAACTGATTCATAGTAGTTGTTAACTTAGCTATGGCTTGTCCGTGGTCTTGAAATTCCTTGTGAAGATTGATAACATTAGGGTCCCCCTGAGGAACATTTTCCCGACTTTTCCAAGCTGAGGAAGTGTCAGTCATCTCATCAAGTATGTCACAAGCCTCGGCATAAGGAATCTTCATAAAATTACCCCTCCTAGCTGATTCACCACGCACTGGTTGGTAGTGTTTATACCTCTATAAAAAGTCTGTTGAATCATTGCTTCAGTCATGTCATTGTTGGGGCATTCCTTTACCATAGTTCTATACCGTTCCAAGATTTCATGTGGGGGTTCATTAGGTTCCTGTTTGAAGGCTAATATCTCATCCCTCAATGCCTCCATATGTCCCAGTGAGAAAAACCTGGCTATAAACTTTTCATCCAACTCATCTCACGTGGTGATGGAATGATTGGGGAGCCTCTTGAGCCAGTCCAAAACTTTCTCTCTAAGTGAAAAGGGGAAAAATCTCAATCTCAGCGCATCCTATGACACGTTCGTTTGTTTGCACCCCCAGCAGGTGTCTACAAAACCCTTTAGATGTTTATATGCATTATGATGGGGAGCGCCAGTGAACAACCATCTTTGCTCCAATAAGGTCAACATGACATTTGTAATCTGTAAATTGCCCACCCGGATCTGGGGTGGGACAATTGCAATTGCGTAACCTTCATTGGGAAGCACCCGGTGTGCTGCCCTTGGAGGAGGTTGGGGAGGGTCTCGAATATTGTCATTGGCTTGGCGGCCTCTTATTTGGGCTTGAGGTAATAGATGCGCCTCGTCCTCACCATTTTCATCTGCCTCCTCCCTCGGAAGAACATTGTCGTGAGGATCATTATTAGCCATTTTGTACCTAAAACGATTAACACACAAAGTTAGTAAATAGAAGGAAAGGAAAACAAGACACACAACTAGTCAGATAGATAGCCAAAAACGTCTAGTTCCCCGGCAATGGCGCCAAAAAGTGATCGGTTCCAACCCTACACCACTATAAAGTAGCGAGGAGTGGTCGATGCAGTTTTACCCGATAAGGTCGGGATTGTTTCCACGGGGAGTTAATTTGGTTTGGAATCGGGTGTCTAAGTAATCTAGATGTGTGTTTTGTTTCTAATTGCACTTCTAACCATAGTTGTGATTTTTTCTATTCTAAGTTTGATACTATTGAATGCTAAAGAGTAATATGAGTACAATATTTTTGTGAGAGTTTTTCAAGTGATAAAAGGCACTAGGGAAGTAACGTCCACCTAGGTGAGTATCTAATGGGTGTCAAGAATCTAGGAATAACTTGTTATGATTGGGGTCGTGATATAACCATCACACATAAATACTCACTCTATACCTCTCGGTAGTTTGAGTGACTTTGCCCGATTTGGCTTTCTCAAGCCCAAATGGGTGTTCATGCAATGCAAGTGAAATTGGCTCAAGTCGGCTATTACTATCTCTAGGTTTAACCTTTTAATCGGGGCTATCAATCTCTTGAGTTCACCCCAATTCCTTGTTAACCTAATTTTCCTAGACTTAGTCCCTCTTTCTCAAGAAGAGCCTAAGTCATAAAGGCATGAATCAGTGTTGCAACCACTAATTTTACAATTAAAACATGAATCAAGCTAAATATCACTAACCCATAAATAATTAAGCCCTAAAATTCAAGACCCATTAAATACACACACTAGGGTTGGGTCACAACCCTAGCTATGGGGCCTAGCTACTCATAATAATGGTAGAAATCAAAGATAGAGATGAAATATAAGCCATAATATTCAAATACAAGATGAAAATCTAAAGATTGAAGATAAATCTACTCTAAAATTACTCAAAACGGTAAAACCCAGTTGTTCGCGTGCTCTCTAAAACAAAACTTAACCTAAAATTGCTAAAAGGATCTATTTATACACAGTCGGACAAAAATGTCTCTACGGAGAATTCACGGATGTGTAATTCTGACCGCGTCCGTGCTTGAGCTTTCGCGGCCGTGTAAAAGTGAGCGTGGTCCGCGTTTCTTCAATTATGGGCTTGGGTTGGACTTGGTTTCGCGGACCGCATAATTTCAACAGCGTCCGCGTAAGCTTCCATCGCGGCCGCGTGTTTTGGACGCGGACCGCGTTCTTATATTAAGCTCAACTTGAAGGGTCTCTAAGCTTCAAACCACGCTCTCAGCGTAATTGTGACCGCATCTGCGTAAGAGTACTTCGCCGCCGCGTAATTTGGACGTGGGTTGTGTTTTTCCTTTGAGCACAAACTGTAGAGTCTCTGAAACTCGAACCACGCTTTCAACAAAAATCCCCTCGCTGTCGCGCCAAAGATTTTGTGGTCGCGCTTTTCCAATGCGGTCAGCGGTGATTTTTAGTACTGAATGGAGCTTCTTTGAATCTACTTTCTCAAACCGCGTAATAGTGGCCGCCTCATCGGTGGTCCTTATGCGGTCGCGCTTTTCTGCCGCTCTCAGCGCTCCAGTCCCAGCCTTGGACTTGTGCAAGTTTGACTCCTTCTTGAGTTGATTATGGCTTATTTGCCTCATTTTGACCAAACCCTGCAAGCAAGCACATTAATTTAGTTTTTGGGAATACCTTTATGCATTTTTTTACCCAAAACCTAAGCAAAAGAGAGCAAATAATAGGCTAATATCCCTTGTGATCACACCATCTTTTAAAAGTTGAAGTACTTGAGGTGTGTAATATTTCAGTTGTTTGGTAGTCGCTTTCCTTCCATTGTTTCTAGTTGTAATGACCCTTTGTTTGATGTTGTCGTGGTTTTGAAGGGGCGTCCTTGTTTGTTCCTAGTTTGCCTTCCCGCGGGTCTTTGCTTGCTTGTGCTTTGGATTTAAGCACGTAGTCCCCGATTTTGAGTGGCCTGATTTTTTCCTTTTGTTGTAATAGCATTCTGCTTGTTGCTTTTGGGCGACCATTCTTGCGTAGGCCATATCTCTTCGTTCCTCGACTTCGAGCTCCTGCATTCTGCTATCATCGTTCTGGGGTCCGCTTTCGTGGGAGTATCTTAGGCTGGGATCTTCGACCTAGACTGGTATTACTACATCAATCCCATAGACTAATGAGTATGTCGTCTCTCATGTACTTGTCTTGGGCGTTGTTTGGTAGGCCCAAAGTACTTATAGTAATAGTTTCGACCACAATCCTTTGGCGTCTTCGAGTGTCTTCTTCATGATGTTCAGCATTGACTTATTGGAGGATTCCTTTTGCCCGTTGATCGCGGGGTGGTATGGCATTGAGAGTATTCTTTTGATGTGTCATTTTTCAAAAAACTCAGAGATCGTTTTTCCTTCAAACTTGGTTCTGTGACAGATGATCTCTTTGGGGAGACCAAAACAGCATATGATGTTATTCCATATGAAGGCGATCACTTCATGTTCGCGTATTTGGGCGAATGTTACTGCTTCTACCCATTTACAGAAATAGTTAGTTAAAACCAAAAGAAATCTTACGTTACCTCGTCTTGCCGAGAGGGGGCCCACAATGTCCATTCCCTATTTGATGAACGGCCAAGGGGAAGTTACTGAGTGTAGTTGTTTGCCTACTTGGTGGATCATTGGGGCATACTTCTGGAATTGCTCGCATTTTTTATGAAATATACGACCTATTTTTTCATAGTGGGCCAGTAAACCCTACCCGTACGAGGCATCTGACCAAAGCTCGATTGCCGGAGTGAGATCTACAGTGTCCTTCGTGTACTTCTTCAAGGACGTGTTGCGTCTGATTTAGGCCTAAGCATTTCGCCAGAGGGCCTCCATATTTCCTCTTGTAAAGGTCGTTGCGAATGATGATATTTTTGGATGCTTGCATTCGCAGTTGCTTGGCCTCTTTTTTATCGTTGGGGAGTACGACATCCTGCAAATATATAACAATACGGTTGTGCCAATCCTAAGTCAGGTTTATGATTTTTACCTCGATTTGATCTATCGACGAGTTGAAGAGGTGTCCACATTTCTTTCTCCGATTGTAATGTTTTTGGTGGATGTGGCTAATTAGGCGAGGTCGTGCGCCTCGGTGTTCTATGCCCGGGGGATCTGGTGGAGTTGAAATTCGTCGAACTCGTGTAGTAGCATGCAGATTTTGGTCTGGTACTTTTGTAACCTTTGCTCCTTTATTTAGAAAGTCCCTGTGACTTGGTTGACCACGAGTTAAGAATCGCAACGGAGTCTTAGCTGCTTCGCCTCGTATTTGAGTGCGAGTCTTAGTCATGCAATTACAACTTTATACTCGGCCTCGTTATTAGTCATGTTCGGGCATCTTATAACCTGACGCGTTTGGGACTTCAAGTACGAGTCCCAGCCTAGATTCTGATGCGTTAGGCGTGCCATCGGTGTACAGGACCTAAAGGTCTTGTGTTTGGGGAGAAGCGTGGACGACTTCTTTTCGACTTCGGGTATTATTTATGCACTGAGGCCGGCGATGAAGTCTGCGAGGACCTGTGACTTTATCGTCGTTTGCAACCGATAAGTAATATCATGCTCGCTCAGTTCGAGGCCCATTTGACCAACCTTCCCGATAGCTCGGGTTTATGCAAAATGCTTTTTAAGGGGAAAGTCGTGACGACCGATATGGGGTGGCATTGGAAATATGATCTAAGCTTTTGTGAAGCTACAACTAAGGCCAGAGCCAACTATTCGAGATGGGGTTATCTTGTCTCGGCGTCTCCTAGTGTTTTTCTAATGTAGTATATGGGAGATTGCGTACCTTTATTTTCTTGGACCAGGACTACGCTCATAACTACTTCGAACACGGCGAGATAGACGAGAAGGGGCTGTCCCGGCTCTAGTTTTGAACGCAACGGTGGCGAGGACAAGTACACCTTTAACTCCTTCAAGGCTTGGACGCACTCATGGATCCATTGGAGGTTGTTCTCCTTTTTTAGTACTCCAAAGAACTTATGGCACCTATCGGAGGATCGTGAAATGAACCTCGAAAGAGCGGTGATACGACGCGTCAACCTCTAGACCTGTTATTTGGTGGTCAAGTGCTCTGGTATCCCTTTGATGGCCTTGATTTGGTCAGTATTGAACTCAACACCTCGCTGCGACACTAGGAAACCAAAGAATTTTCCTGAGGCCACACCGAATGCACATATTTCAGAATTCAGTTTCATACCGTATTGCCTGAGTATGCCGAAGGCTCCTCTCAGTTGGTTGATGTGATCTTCTTTCCTTTTGTATTTAACCAGCATGTCGTCGACGTAGACTTCCATCGTCTTACTCAGTTGGTCTTTGAACATCTTAGTCACCAACCTTTGCTAAGTTGCCCCAGCATTTTTCAGTCCGAAGGGCAGGACCCTATAGCAATACGTCCCCTAGTGGGTGATGAATGTGGTCTTTTCCTGGTCCTCTTCCTTTATAAGGACATGATTGTAGCCCGAGTAGGCATCCAACAAACATAGTAGCTCGTGCCCAACATTGCGTCGATGAGTTGGTCGATATAGGGTAATGGAAATGAATCCTTGGGCAAGATTTGTTCAGGTCATTTAAATTTACGCACATTCGCCATTTTTCGTTCTTATTTTTCACCATGACAATGTCGGTGACCCATTGGGAGTACTTCGACTCCCTGACAAAGCCATTTTCCAACAATGTTTCCACTTCTTCACATACTGCATCATTAATTGCAGAGTTGAATTTATTCCTAACCTGCCTCACCGAGGGTATAATGGATCGACGTTCAATTTGTGCGTGGCGATCTCCTTTGGGATACCTGGCATATTTGCATATCTAAAAGCAAACAAGATTGTGGTAGCAGTTAAAATTCACAAAACTTACCTGGTTCCTGAAGTTTGCAGCCGATGTAAGCTGTTTTGCTGTAGTCGTTGTTGTGTAATTGAATGGGGTTGAGGTCCTCTATGGTCGATCATGCGGCCTCGACTATATCGGGGTCTCTGATGACGTTCTCGATGCCAGCTCATACCGACCTCGACCTTGTTGATTGTTATGCCTCTTTTTATTTATCCTTTGTTTGTTAGGTGGGTGTACAGTCTAGTTCAATGCGGTAGCATTCCTGGGATGTGCATTGCTCCCCTCGTATACTGAATATTCCCCATGGAGTTGGGAATTTAATGACTTGGTACAAGCTGGAGGGGATATCTCTCATGGTGTATATCCATGGTCGGCCTATTATGGCGTTATATGATGTGTCCTAGTCCATGATGTGGAATATGGTTTCCAGAGTGACGCCACCCGCTAGGACAGGGAGTGTGATCTCGCTGGATGTTCGCTCAACAGAATTGTTAAAGCCTGTTAGTGTGATGCATCGTGGCACTATCTTGTCCTCAAGTTTCATTTGTGCGAGTACTCAAATATGGTTAATACACGCGCCGCTCCCGTTGTCTACCAGAATCTGTCTTACGTCAATATCTAAAATTCGTAAAGTGATAACAACAACATCATAGTGAGGGAAAGCCAAACCGTTGGTATCTGACTTCCCGAAAATGATACATTCTTCGAGTTCATCATACTGTTCGTGGGTGATCGACTATTTGAGCTTGTGGGTTGTGCTGAACTTCACATTGTTGATGGAAGCATCGTCCCCGCCACCAATGATCATGTAGATGGTACGGGCTGGCGAGGGCGGTTTCGGCGACCCTTGATGTTGTTCACGTCCTCTGGAAAAGTTGGTCCTTCCCCGATCGCTTAGCAATTCTTTGAGGTGTCCTTGTCGCAGCATGTTTACGACCTCTTGTCTTAGGGCGATGCAATCTTCGGTTTTCTGTCTCTCGCTCTTGATGGAACTCGCAGAGCACATCTGATTTTCTGGTATTCGGGTCTGACCTCATCTTTTGTGTCCACTTCACTTTTGGTCCGAGCTTCTCCAAGGCGTAAACTATCTCTATAGGTGACATGCAAAAACTGTGAGAGGATAGTAAAGGCAACATACCTCTCTCATTCCGCTGAGTCCCTGTTCTTTATCGGGGTGGGCCTTCTTCATGGTGGGATGAGGACGCAGCGGTGGTATTGACATATGGGAGATTTTATTCCTGGTTTGGTCATGAGGCCTCGGGGTCTCTTCTGATATCATTCCTTTGATCTTTTCTAGATTCTTCTAGCACCGAGGTTAGTCGATAGGTCGGCCGGTTAAGGTCGTCTTTGTCTGTTCGTACTTCGACACAATATGTGTTATGTATTTTGTCCCAAGTCATTGGGGGATACTTCTTAAGCCGACTTAATCATTTTCTTGTCACCCTTGAACTATTTCTGCACAACCCATTTTGAAAAGCTGCTATCGTCATTCCTTCTGATATATTTGGCAAGGTCATCCTTACTCGGTCAAAACAGGTGAAGAAATCCCCCAGCCCCTCTTCTGGAGACTGTTTAATAACAAAGATGTCGTTTACTCTATTCTCAACCTTCTTGGCCCCGCCATGGGCCGTTACGAACTTATCAGCCATTTCCTCAAAAGGTTTCAATGGAACGTGCAGGCAGTTGTGATACCAGGTTAATGCGTCTCGCGTGAGGGTTTCGCCAAATATTAAATTTATGTAACTTTCGCCTAAACTATTAAATTTATGTAATAATGGGTTAAATCTAGTTAAAGATAATAACTCTAGATGCACATCTAGAAACTGTGCGTGAGATGGGGACAGATCCCGTAAAAGGTTGATAACAATAAGTACAAAATATTCTTAAAGTATGAACAATAACGGAGGTGCAACTAGCAATAAATAGCAATAAATGACATTTAAATAAGTAGGGTGAACGATTCACCCAATAATGGATGGATTGGACGAATGTCTCTCCACACAATAATGAAGGACAGATAGATCTAAGATTTGCTTGACATTCCTCGAATCTAGTGAAAATGTGTGGAATAATATGAGTAAGAATCATGATAAAAGGGTGTGGAATAAGTTTTTCCCTTATATCTTTGACACATATCTCTAGTCAACCTTTATAGTACAAGTGCAGAAAATATTCATTAGAATATTCTTTTTAATATCCTATTTCAAAAACTAGCCGTTATTGTTCCGTCAGCAATGCTCGACCTCGATCATCGTTGACACCTCGACCACGAATCTCGCTGTTTCCTGGCCGACCACAGCTGAATCTTTCATTAATGCCATATTACCCCAAATATTTTGGGGCGGATTTTGTCCTATAAATTACCGTCGATACATTATTGAACTATAAATCTAGTGATATACAAGTTATTCAATTATTCACGGATATTCAACATCCTAGTACGCAATCGTTACAAACAAAAGATGTCGTTCTCCATTTCTACAAGTTCATACTAAAATCATGTCGATTATAAGTTAATATGTGTGAATGTTTTTTTGGTAGTTTCGACGCGTAAGTAAATAACCAAACCACGCGTATGATGAAAGAACCTGTCTGAAAATTTGAGAATGAAAACTTACTTGACTATAAAGAAAAGAGGTTGTTAAAGCTTTAGAGTTGCTGTTAATTTTACGCAAAACTATATTAACAATGGTAAAAAAATATGAGAAGAAAAACATAAAATGAAAAGGACATAGTCGGATGACAGCTAACTGCCGACTGATTTAAAAAAGGGAAAAGGAATAATTGAGAATGAGAGAAAAGAATAAAAAGAAGTTAGAATTTTGGCCAATAACGGTCCGTTAATTTACTAACTTTTATTTAGATCATGTGTTTATATCAAAAGAAAAAATTAAAACGATGTATGAGCTTAGTGGAAAGTTACCCATAAACTTCATATTTTTGCCCCGCGTTTATTGAAACTCTTAAGTTTGATACACAAATCTGTGAACTCACCTTAGTCGTTTCGTTATAGCTGTTCGATTGAGTTCTGTATGGGTCAAAATCTGTCCATAAGATCGACGTGATATAGAAGCAATAGGAGGTCGACCGAGTCGTGCCCACGTTCGTAGAGTACGACCTTGACAACAATCTCGGTCGTGCTTAAAGTCTAGTCAATGATGCGCTCGAACGACAAAAAGACAGCAGAGGCAAAGAGGAAAAAGCAGGGTCAATGAAGAACCTGCTTGTTAAAAACCACTGGACAAATGAGAAGGTGAGGGATATAAATAGTAGAGAAGAGAACAAAGCAGAGGGGGATTCTTTCAGAAGAAGTAAGAGAATAAAAGAGAATAGAAGAGAATCTCTAATAAGACTAAGAGTAGAGATTCTAGTTGCTCATAAGAAACGATTTCACGGCTGACTCAACTGGGATAGATCGCATAAGTATCAATAGCATTATTCTCCTTTTGTTGCTCGTACAAGTATCGAACATTGCTCTAAAGATGTAAGCTTATCGTTCATTATTTGATATCTATTTATAAACTGGAAAGATGAGTGAAAACTCGATCTTGCGTGATTATTGTGAGTCACTTCATTCAGATCTAAAGTTAATTATGTTTGCCTAGGATTAACCTTCCGCTTCCTTCATAAAATATCTCATAAAAGATTGTTTATCATATTTTTGGTAAAACAATTTGGCGCCATCTGTGGGAATTTTCTAGCGAAAATCCTAGTTTATCTAGGGCTGGTCAAAATACCGCTCCCCGGCTGTCATGGCCTCACCGCCACGAGGCACGCAGCACCTTGTGGAAGTAGGAGGAAAATGGCCAAAGCAACCAACCCAGCCTGGGTCAGGTCTCCGCCTAAAGTCGATGCCACACCCGGCGTCTTAGCCCAACACGCACCTCACATACCGACTCGCACTTCTACCTCTTAAGGAGAGACCGTAGGTTGCTATATGGTCCTTCAAAAATCATGACCGTTCTGCCCCATATTCCCAACTATATGCACTAAATGATTTGTGAGCAAAGTTTGACATATTTTCCTTGTATATTGGACGGGTTTGGACTAGGACTCGGCCCAAATAACCCAACGAGCAATGTGCAAAACCAACACGCAAGGAGACTAGAAGCGGTTAACGGTGAGGCCCAGTGCGGTTACCAAGCCTGAAACCACCAGTCGAGCACGAGACGAAGCGAGCTACAGCACAGCGCCACCCCTCCATTCGTCAACTTGCCAGACCAAGGTAAATTTCATTTAGATGTAACTTACCACATTCTTTCATCGATACAAAATAGGTGCATAAGCATTCTCAAAAAAAAAAAGCAAAATCGAGCGAACTGGGACTCGCCATGAAACACAGCAATCTCCAAAAAAACAAAATCGAGCAAACTGGGACTCGCCATGAAACGTAGTGTTCTCCAATGAAAGAAAAATTAAGCGGGAGGGATTCGCCCCAGTACACGCGTAAACATCACGAAGACAAGTGACGGTATCCCAGAAATGAAACAACGGGTTATAAATTCGACCTCGCTCGAATCACACCCTTACGCCCATCGGCCATCGTCATAATAAAAGAAAGTCCGACCTCGCTCGACTTAACAACAGGTTATAAATTCGACCTCGCTCAAAGCACACCCTTACGCCCATCGTCCATCGCCATAATAAAAGAAAGCTCGACCTCGCTCGACTTAACAACGGGTTATAAATTCGACCTCGCTCGATTCACACCCTTACGGCCAATGAGGTCAACACAAAAGCACGCATACGCAACAAGCAAAAGAGTGGGAAAAAAATCAAAAATTGCATATAAATACAAAGGCAAAACATTCGTTTCATTCAAATGTACGCGAGCCGCGCCTTACAAGAAGCCAAAACAGGCCCCCTAGAAAAGAAATGAAACTAAAGAAAGAAGAACACACAAAAAAAATGAACAAAAACTAAATATGAAAGTTGTTGCGGCACTTCACTCGGCATCATCTCCACCTCCACTCTCCCCATCATCGTCGTCAAGAGGTGCATCCTCATCATCGGCGCCCTCAACGACCTCTGGCTCGCGGGGTCGTAGCCACAATTAACACGAGCCTCGCGCGCTTTTGCCTGATCATCTTCAAAGGGGGCTTCAGAAACACTCCCCGCCTCCCACAAACCTTTGTATATATCCCGTTGGGCCTCAGCATAAACCCACAACTCATGCAAGTGGCGAAGGGGAGAAGTAGAGGCAGACTCGACTTGATCCAACAAGCGCACCTTTTCGGCCTCAAGGGCCGAGACCTGGTCTCCCAAACTCGAAGCTTCCCGATCATTCTCAATGATATGCTCTTCAAGTCGGGCTTCCCTCAATGTGGTCGTCGCCCTCTCAGACTCCTACTCATACATGAGGACCCGGATGATGTCGTCTAGCGCCGCCGCTCTCGCCAAAGCCGATTCTCGAGCACGCTCGTCCTGCTCCAACATGACCACTTTTCCTTCCAGGTCGTCCAACTTCTGCGCCCACTCCACACTAAGAGCCTCCACCCTGACAGCACCCTGATCGAATTCTGCTTGCAATGATCGCACCTGGCCAGAAGGTCCTCACATTCCGCGGCGACCCCTTTACCCACCTCAAGTTCCTCGTTCTTAGCATGTAGAAGCTCTTCCAACTCACTGCACCTGCGGATGGACCACATAAAATCCTCATCCCTCCTCTCCAACTCCTTCCTAGTAGACTAGGCGCCAACACCCGCTCTAAAACGGTAGCGCAACTCACGGCATCTGTCTCGATACCGCTGATACTTCTTGACCATCTTCAGAAATAATTCGGCCCGCGTTTCAGCCCTGCGAGCACTTTCAACCTCCATCATGTAAGTATGCGAAAAAGGAAGAAAGTGTCAGAAAAAGTAAAGGGTCACGAAGTGAAGACGGTAGAGGGACTTACCCTTAAACCCATCGTGGCTATACCACGTGACAGCTGAGAATCGTTGATCGGTTGAAGAGCTCCACTCTCAGCAGCAGAACAGAAAAAACCGAACTGCAACACCAACTCCACCGTATCCCCCAATAGATTAAGATCCGACGGTATCTCAAGAATACGGGAAGGCCCCTCAGCCATTACTACAGTCCTGGTAAAGCCCTCCTCGAACATCCTCACATCCTCGGGATCGAGGTCAAACCCAGTCTCATAGTCCTCGACTACGACATTCTTCCTTCTCTCTTCAGCCGACAGAGGAGCACGGTTCTGCCGGGATGATGAGGGTCTGCTATTAATAACTGCGGCCACCTCGGGACCCCGAACCTCCGATGCACTAGCCTCCCGCACGCCCTCCGCAGTTATCTCCTCTGCCTCCTGGTAGGCCTCGCCCCTGACTTCAAGAACCATTAAAGCGGAACCACTCCTCAAAGACGTCTCAGCAACAAGGACTCATCCAAAATTATTCTTCGCCTCTTCGACGGGGCCTCCTCGCTGCCGCCAATAGAATATTCGCCAAACAAACGAACCGCCGGAACCAGAGTCTTTGGCTGGGGAGCAACCTCAGAAAGCATAGCTTTGGTCGAGGATGCGCCCCGACTGACAGTTGGGTCCTCCGTGACGTCCCTTGTAGAAGCTACCGGCATAGGCTGGGCCGAAGCCGCCGGCTGGCGGAACGCTAGCGGGGGAGCCCTTGTCCTTCTTTGCCCTCTACGATCTGTCAGAACAACATGAAACTCCACGTGAGTACAAAGCATAATGCAAGACAGAAAGTACAATCGTGGAGGAGACAAAACGACTACTCACGGTCGGGCGGTGCCCAAACCTTTCATGAAGTGCGCCCACTCGCGAATCCCCACGGTGTGGAGAAGAACCGATGCCACCCATTTGTGGATGTCGTCTACCAACGTGGGAGGCGACCTCTCAGCTGCAATAAAAATAGCATGAGTAAACGACCAGCGGCCTTTTAGGAAGATCAAAGATATATGAGTAATTAGTCGACCTAGCAGAAAGCGCAGAGCGAAGGAATACTTACGGGTGAAATTCCACGTCTCAGGAAACCCGATGGGGTTAGATACCAGATGTTCCATGCGAACAAAAATGAAACTCTCCCAGAAACGGCGTTTGGTCCTGTCGTCCATCCCGATCACCAGGCGCTTCGTGCCCCGATAAGGGAGGTGCAACATAGTCCCCCTTTGGAAGTGGGGAGAGAAGAGATGCATCATATTCCGGAGAGAAACGCCACGGCCGGCCAACTCAACATACTTCATAAGCATCAGAAAAAGCTTGTATATGTACGGGGTGAGCTGAGCCGAGCACACTTCATAAAAGTGGTAGAAGTCCGCAGCCAGTGAAGGAAGAGGGAGCGTGTACCCAATGACGAAAGGGTACGCATAGAAGACACAGTACCCTGGGCGCTGCAGGTGAACTATGTATTCTCCCACATGGACAAGTTCGATGTGCTCCGAATCCTCCACTTAATCTTAAAGGTCGTCAATGCCGCAACATCCATCACCGACAGCGCCAGCACAGTATCATCTTTGGCGGGATGATCAAAGTCACTCCGTGGTTTCCCTCAGCGGAGCACCGCCTCATCCACAGTTGGAAAACTCTCATCTTCCACCAAATTCAACTCCTCCTCATGGGAGGCGGCGGCATTCTCCGTCGTCGGAACATTGACAGTGGGGTTGGGGTTCGAGGAAGAACTGCCATTGCAAATAATGACATAAATCAAGAGTGTAGGAGATGATAACAATAGTCACAAGGATTATTCGCACTCTTGGAAGGTATGAACAAGCAAAAGAAAGCGGGAAATCTCAAGGGGTTCTTCTTGAAACGATTTGGATAATACCACACCAAGATAAAAAGTCCCCTACTTATAAGTTCTGAAGCGCCGATTTACGGAGGTGAAGCGCCGCCTTTTCAAGAAGTAACGAAAGTGGAACAGGAAACGAGGTGATGTTTATCACACAAACGTGCGTCATAATGACACTTGACGAATTAATGTCATTTCAACTGACAAACAGGTCTGATGATTCACTCGAAACATCGCGTATTCGCCTCACTAAGGAATGTGTGTCCGGTGTTCGAGGCCGACCTCGGCACCCGAAACGACGAAGTCTGTTCGTCATACTCGCCCAAGGACGATCAAACGTTCAGATTTCGACGTTCGAAATGACCAAATCCGTCTATCGCGCTCGCCCATAGGCGACCCCAATAGGCGGAGGAACTAACTGTATGGGTCAAAATCTGTCCATAAGATCGACGTGATATAGAAATAATATGGGGTTGACTGAGTTGTGCCCACGCTCGTACAGTACGACCTTGCCAACCATCTCGGTCGTGCTTAAAGTCTAGGCAATAATGAGCTTCAACGGCAAAAAAAAAACCAAGAGGCAAAGAGGAAAAAGCAGGGTCAATGGAGAACGTGATGGTTAAACACCACTGGACAAATGAGAAGGCGAGGGATATAAATAGTAGAGAAGAGAACATAGCAGAGGGGGATTCTTTCAGAAGAAGTAAGAGAATAAAAGAGAATAGAAGAGAATCTCTAATAAGACTAAGAGTAGAGATTTCAGTAGCTGATAAGGAACGATTTCAGGGCTGACTCAGGTGGGATAGATCGCATAAGTATCAATAGCATTATATCTCTTTTTTTTTGCTCGTACAAGCATCGAACATTGCTCTAAAGATATAAGCTTATCGTTCATTATTTGATATCTATTTATAAACTGGAAAGATGAGTGAAAACTCGATCTTGCATAATTATTGTGAGTCACTTCATTCAGATCTAAAGTTAATTACGTTTGCCTAGGATTAACCTTCCGCTTCATAAAATACCTCATAAAAGATTGTTTATCATATTTTTGATAACAAGTTCATCATTTAAATACTTTAGTTTTTAAAGCATCTTAATATAGAGCAAACATTGAGCACATAATGCGACAAGGTTTACAGTATCAACTTGTAATGATTTATTCAAATTTTGCAAGATTGTGTTTGAAGAGACAATCCACTGGTCAAAAGTTTACAATTTGAATGGTAACTTCAGCTCTTCAAGTATTCAGAATTGCCTGTCGTAAAAGTAGACTTGAATTACTGTCTTGACTCTTGAGAATCGTTTCCTCAACTGCCTCTCATCATTTGTACTACTAACGGATTGTCCACTTACCTAACTTTTCTTCTTTCAATTAAAAGTTTTTATTTTTACCTTGTTTCATTTCTTTCAAATTACTCACTAATCTATCCAAGTATTTGTCCTTCCTACATTCCATGCGATTGATTCAAACAAATCTTTGTTCGAACTTTGGACATTTTAGAACTTTCTTTTCTAGTTCGTTTTAGTCCAAAATTGAATGCCTTAAGAAGCAATCAAGAAAAGAAAGGGATATAATAATGTTTTTGGTACATATACAAAAAACTAGAAAGATATTCCAAAGGAACCTTTAATTAGTGGATGTGTTCGGTTGGACCTAACTATATATATATATATCACAGCTTCTACGAATATTAAAAGCCGCCTAAAGCATACGCCTGCTTTTAACTCTTCATTCTTTTCATTTCATTTATGTAATTTTGTTGTCATTTTTACTCACTCTGATATCTTCTTCTTTTTTTGTTTTCAGAAAATTTTAATTTCCAACTAATTAAGTGGAAATGATTCATTTAATTTTTTAAGTACAGGAAAAATGTGAGGAAAGGCAACTAGAAAACTACTCATGTACAGAGTAAACCATGGCAACTTAACTGAAAAATAAAATAAAATGACGCAATGTATATATATATACAACTTAGATATTACTGCATATAATTTATGTTAGTTGTATATCGTTTGAACACCCGACATATAATTTGTTGTATAGAATCGGATCAAAAGCTACAATTTACGTACTACATATATATAGGTTGTAACAAAAAATATAAGTTATATACAATTTTTTGTTATGCAAATGTGATCAAACACATACAACTTAGATACAACTTGCATATAATTTATGTTAGTTGTATATATTTTGTATGTCGTTTGTACACCCAACACCCTATTCTTATCCTGACTTCTTCTTATTCGAGTTTTACTATGAAATTTCATTCAAAACCAACTCTAATCTTCATCAAATTTTGTCAAAATTGAAATATAAACTCCATAGAATATTTTTTAATTATTTTTAATAATACTCAATCCAAACAAATAACAATTCAGTAAAATTTGATTTTGAATTCAAAATTTCAAAGTTTTTTTAATTATTTTTTAATAATACTCAATCCTAACAAATAATAATTTCGTAAAACTTGATTTTGAATTCAAAACTTTAAAGCTTTTTCAATGGTTGTTAGTGGAGTTTAAGCTCATGTCTTCAAGGTCTAATTTAGTTTTTTGTTTTAAAATTCAGTTTAATTGAAATTATACACGAGTCTTTAATTACTAACGACAATAGTTACTTCAACGTCACCCAAACCAGACCATATGATAAAACGCTCTATTAACTGTTCTGCACTAAACTCCATTAATTTCAAAATTACAGATATGTAAAAATCTCATATTTACAAACATATTGGTAATATATTGTTTCTCAAAAACTGCTAATTGGAACAGTAACATTTTGAATTCTATAGTTATAGGCCTATATTTTTTACTGTAATTAACTACGATAAATTAATGGATGTATTATTTAGTGTATTTTTTGTCGTTTTATAGTCTCCTGGTCTCTGGATTAATCTTTTTGTTTTTGTTTTTCTTTTAAGGAAGCCTTGTCGTAGCTGACTTCAATGCATCTACCGTAGATTGAAGATGGCGTTATACAGACCGTTTGATGAATACGATTAGGTGGGGCTTCGGTTACCTGTCCACTCTCTCACGACAATTTCAGAAAGTGGTGCTCTTTTTGTGGCGTTCATCGTATTTCGGTTTTGTTCGATTTTTACACTCGCTTCTCATCGCGCGTGAATCATCACCCTTTCACCACTTTTAGCTTTTTAGACTTTCTGATGTGTTTGTTTTTTTTCTTTTTCCGTTGACGTTTTAAAGAACCTTTTCAATAAACAAGGGTCCACATTTTGGTTACACGTAGACTGTCAAATTCTAATTACCACTTCGCTCGTCCCATTAGAAATTGACAAACAGCCAAAACAACTCAATGGGCTAATTACCAGGGGATTTTTAATCTCTGTCAAAGTAGGCAGTGTATGGGTCGAAACCCACCTAAGTAGATGGGACTAAACAATATCGAAAAAGAGTAACTCGAGGTCGACCACGAAATGGCGAAACTCGGGATCGAGATGCAGAAGATGGTCGGTGTCGAGCGCCCAGGGCGGCTCAAGGGTCAAGCCACCGAAGCAAAGACTTTAGGTCCCAAAATTTTCTTTTTATTTTCTATTTATATTTGTATTGACATCTCAACTAATCTAGATTTGTACCGCATAAGGCTTAGTAAAAGAGAACACATTTGAATAGGATTTGTTTATCACATGACTCGAACCCAATATATATAATTAAGGTAAATTGGATCACATACATCTCACATCAATCTTTAGAGGTATGGTCTAAATATATTGGGTATCTTAAAATAAAAAAATAAATATTTTATAAAAGGTAAAGATAAAAAATAAAACTTCGACGATTGAAGATACCAAAATACGAATTCTAAAAGTTTATTATACGTTTTTAGTGAAAATTTTAAAAGGAGAATAATAATATAGGTACTACACTAATTATGCTAATCGTAAAATTTAAATAATGAAAAGTTTTATATTCACAGCAAGGGTTTGGGAGGAGTGAATCACTTTCTCCAATTAAAAGTTATATTGTTCTCTATACAAAGAAACGAGTTTTATTTTTCTATAATAAACAAGAGTTGAAGAGTACCGTTGAATAAAACAATATTCACATTCTTTTTTTCCTTTTTTACCTTCAGGTTTCAAGCGTTTCAACAAGTATATTATAACATTAAAAATTATCTCGGTATCAAATTATCAACTTCTTGAATCTGATTTATTATCTAAGATCAACAATATCTTAAGAGTGATTAAATTATTATAAAGAAAAACTATGAACAACTTACAACTCAAAAAGCTAGAAAAATGTACTTCAATTAAAAATGTAGAAGTTTTTTCTTCTTCTTCTCAAAGGCCCCAAATTGAAAATTGGCTTTAGGTATGATGACCCAAAAGGTTATTCCGTGTATTTTTAGCTAATTCTGTGTTCCGAGGTTATGAAAACCTCCTTCTATCTCACTTCGATTTGTGTGCGCTGCCCGGGCGTGTAGCCGGGAAGCCTTTATGTGAAAAATTGAGAAAAATGATGATTTTGTTTTGAATTTTGAATAAAGTTGACTTTGGTCAATATTTTTGGTAAACGGACCCGGAGAAAAATATGGGACTTGAGCGTATGCCCGGAATCGAATTCCGAGGTCCCAAGTCCGAGAAATGAATTTTTAAAAGAAATTATTTTCTGAAAATATAAGAGATTTTTTTAAGTGAATTTATATGTGAAGTCTGTGGTATCGGGCCCGTATCTTGGTTCCGGAGCCCGGTACATGTTTGATATAATATTTATGTCATATCTGTGAAGTTTGGTAAGAAACGGAAGTCATTTGACGTGATTCGGACCATAAATGCAAAGTTCGATGTTTTAGAAGTTTTTGGAAAAATTTCATTGATTTTGGGGTTTAATTCGATGTTGATGATGTTATTTTGGTGATTTGATTACACGAATAAGTCCGTAGGAGGTTTTTGAGATTATGTGCATATTTGGTTTGGAACCCCGAGGGCTCGGGTGAGTTTCGGGTAGATGTCAGGGTGCTTAACTTGGTAAAAATCTGGTGTTGCACAGTTTTTCTGGTATCTGGTGTTTTGTGCTATGCGAACGCATAGGTTTCTCCGCAAACGCATAGCACTGTCTGGGAGGGGGTTGGCTAGAATTGTGTGAACGCATGGCACAGGGTGCGAACGCAGAGCATAGGAATATTACTCTACGCGAACGCACCCGTGCAGCCGCGAACGCGTAGAGCATTGTGGGGTCTGAGGGCTAGGCAGTCTTAGTTCTATGCGAACGCATCCCTGGGAATGCCAACGCGGAGGGTAAGAAAAGGGAAACTATGCGAACGCACTCAAGGGGGGTGCGAACGCACGGAGTAAACGAGGGGCTAGGGGCTTGGTAGCTTTAACCCTGTGCGAACGCGGCTCCAAGCTCGCGAACGCGTAGGTTAGGAAAGTCAACCATTCGCGAACGCGGCCAAGGGCCTGCGAACGCGAAGAGTATTTTTCGCCCAGTTATTCATTTTGGTCAAAAACAGAACACTTACGGGATTTCATCGCATTTTTCATAACTCCTTCTTCACTTCACTTTGGGCGTTTCTTGGAAGAAAGCTTCACCATAACTTTATAGGTAAGTAATCCTAGACTCCTTTTCTTCAATATTTATCAACACCCATTAGATTTCTAGGCCTAAAACATGAGATTAAGGTTAGAAAATTAGGGATTTGGGTAGAGTTAGGGCTTATAATTAATTGAGGATTTGACCTCGTTTTGGGGTCGGATTTCAAAACAAATAACATATTCGGGCTCGTGGGTGAATGGGTGATTGGGTTTTGGTCCGAACCTCATGTTTGACCAATTGGGCCCGGGGTCGATTTTTAGATTTTTGGGAAGAATGTTAGAAAGTCTATAGTTAAGCATTGGAATTGGATTATTTAGCATTTATTGACGTTATTAAGTCAATTATGTCTAGATACAATTGATTTGGAGTCGGGTTCAAAAGGAAAAGTGGTGCTTGAGGCTTGATTTTGATCGTAGAGGTCGAGGTAAGTGTTTGGCCTAACCTTAGATTGAGGGAATAGGTGTTGGGTCATGTTTGCTACGTGATGATACCATTTTCAATGTATAGGTGAGGTGACGAGTACCTATATGTTGTTGTCAAGCATACCCGTGAGTCGGATATTATGAATTATGTGATTTTCATTGAGATTTATTGTGTTATAGATTAAACTTCAATTGGGTAGTTATTCATTTATGGAAATTCTTGGTTGTGAATACCATTGAGTATTTGTTCGGTTGAGAATATTTTGATAAATTATACACTTGTGTAAGATTAGTTATAGTTGTGTCCCTTGCCGGGACGATATTATTTCTGTTGATTGTTCACTGGCCGAGATGTTGTGATTTATGGTTCTTGTTGTTGATTTTTCCTTGTCAAACTGTTGTTTATGATATTTTAGCACGAGGGGACATTCTGTGTTGTGTTTATGATATTTTAGCACGATGGGACATTCTGTGCCGTGTTTATGATATTTTAGCACGAGGGGACATTCCGTGCCGTGTTTATGATATTTTAGCACGAGGGGACATTCAGTGTCGTGTTTATGATGTTTTAGCACGAGGGGACATTCTGTGCCGTGTTTATGATATTTTAGCACAAGGGGACATTTTGTGCCGTGTTTATGATATTTTAGCACGAGGGGACATTCCGTGCCATGTTTATGATATTTTTGCACAAGGGGACATGCCGTGCCGTTTCTATTTACTTATTGTGAGGATGAGAATAAAAGCACGAAGGGTGATGTCGTGTACTTGTTTGTTCTGTGTTGTTAATTCCTGTTGTTATTTTGATATTTAAACTGTTGCTCCGTTCCGTTATTCCAGTAATTGCTACCAATTTTCCCCAGCATGTTTTCCCCCATTTTTGTACTTAACTGTTTACTTCTGGTCTTATTTCTTTTGTATATTATTAGATTTCACAAGTGATATTATTTGTCGTGTCCTAGCCTCGTCACTACTTCGTCGAGGTTAGGCTCGGCACTTACTCAGTACATTGGGTCGGTTGTACTGATACTACACCTGCATAATTTTTGTTGTGCAGATCCCGGTACAGGACCCAGTGGATATTGAGCTAGACGGCTTCCTTCAGTCCACTCGGAGACACTGAGATAGTCCGCAGGCCTTGGCGTCTCCTTCCACTTCTTCATTTCTGTTTTAGTATTTCAAAACAGATGTATTATTTCTTTCAGACCCTTTTTATGTATTAATCTTAGATAGTCCGTGACATTGTGACTCCAAAGATCTGGGTTGGTTATTTTGAGAATTCGTAAAAGTTTGTGGATCTAGTTATGTACTTCTTTTACTCGTTCTCATTGTTATCGTTTATTTATGGAAAAGTCGTATTTCACTTGTTCTTATTTAATAATAAAGGTTTTTAAGAAATTTGAGCAATTGGCTTGTCTAGCGGGTTCAACGTTAGACGCCATCATAGTCCCGATGGTGGGATTTCGGATCGTGACATTAGGCCACCAATCTTCTTGAGCCGCCCCTGCGAGCGCCATAAAAAGAGTTGTAACAACTAGTTTATTAGAGCAAAATTTTAAAAAAAAATATTTCATTGGATATTTTAGGTACTGGTACTACAAGGATTTATTGTGGATATATTACATATAAATAGAAAAAAAGATAATGAATAAGGGCAGGTGATATTCATTATGATAAGAGGACCTTGCTAAAAGATTCTCTTCCACTTGAAAAGATACAAACAACACCGTTTCATCAAGATTTTGTTCATATTATTCCACACTTTTTTATCAGATCCGAGAAGATTTCGAATATTCTAAGATCTGTCCTCACTCAACATTGTCAGGAGGAACAATCACCTAGCTCATTATATATTGGGTGAATCAGTCCTCATATTTACTCAAATTTATTGTTATATATTATCAGCCACTTCTTCCATTATTGCTTACATTTTATGATGTTTAATGTTTGCTATTGTCAATCCCTTATTGGATATGTCCCACCTTACACACGTTTTTTAAGATTTGCATTAGAAATATTATTATTAACTAAGTTTAACCCGTTACTATTTTAATATAATAGTTTTAGTCGAAAATTATACTTTTTGGTCAAACAGACAGACGTGACGAAATAAAATAAAAGATGGAACTATTTAAGATATTTAATTTACGTGGTAATTTTCAAGTTTATTAAAAAAGCAACAAAACTCTGTTACATCCAGAGAGTGAGTACAAAAAGAAAGGATCGTCAACATTTTCTTCTAAGACGATATACTCGGTAACCAAATCTCCTCCACGAACTATTTACGGAACTTATATTTATATTATAAATAACAAAAATAAGTAACTAAAACATAAGAATTGCAGGTGTTAATTAGTGTTAAATTCATGTTGGGCCAAGGTTGTTGTGGAGTTAGGCAGGGGACAAGTGGCACATATGCCCCATGCCTACCAAGAGCGATGTGGGTCTTTAGAATATTTGATGGAAATTGGAAAGCATTAGAATAAAGAGTCGCAAAAGTCAAAGTATTATATACATATATATTGTCAATCCCAAGCCCAATTAAAGGAAAAGGATTGCGATAAAACTTATAAATTCATGATAAACTCTAAGAATGCAGATATCGTAGTTGTCGTTTAGTCTATCCAAGAAGAAGTTTAAAGGAGTATCAAACATAATTTCACATTTTAAAAGAAAAGGTTTATGTGGATGATATGTGGTACAAATCAAAAAAGAATGTGACCACTGAAATGGGGAGATAATAATCATCACCAGTCACCACTAATGAGTTGTTGATTTAAATTAGACTCCATTAAACTCCAAAAAGAAAATGCAAAGAACAAAATTAGATATTGGTCTTCCTAGTCTGTTTTTTTATATACAATAAACCAAATTTTAAAAATAAAAAAAACTGTCTATGTGAAGACTCATTTAATTTATTTATTTATTTATTTAATACTTTATGTAAGTCTCGAGTGTTAAGATAAATCCTTGGCACAAATAAATCATCTTTAATGTGTGAAGAGACTTTTGTATCTTTCTAGACGATACGCCATCCTTTAGTGTATCGAAACTATTGAGTTGTCAGAATTTGAGGTCATTAGTCTCCTTACATGATCTTAGGCAATTATCATCTCATAAGCTAGTTTTTGGGGTTGAGTTAGGCTCAAGGTCCATTTATCATGGTATCTGAGTCAGCCCATCCCAATTATTATTACCGACGTTCGGGGGCGAAGCCACCCTTTTCAAAGGGTGGTCAACTGACCACCCTTCACTGAAATATTGCGAAAAAGTTACACTGTGTATATAAGTAAAATACTGATTTAACATGTATAAAATATATATTGAACACCCTTTGTCGGGAATTCTTTTTTAGTTCTTTTAAGTTTGAACACCCTTGAAAACATTTCTGGCTTCGGCACTGCCGACGTTAGGCCCCCATTTATGTTGTCCATACTCCAGTTTGTAGGTTGCAGGTCTGGGGGTGTTGAGTTGTCCCACATCGGTTGTCACGACTCGAATTTACCCTCCGAACGGTCCCGTGAAGGCACCTAGTCTCTACGACTAGGTAAGCCTAAATTGCGGAAGAACAAGACAAATAATAACAAAACAGTAAAGATGAAGTAATACTATAAAACTTAGCCGCTCAGCATGTACAACTTTTTCTTTCCCAAAACCCGGTATGTCACCAAGTCACAAGATTTATACATCTATATCTCTATACAACCGAGATAAAGAAAATGTGTATGTATCTATCTCATATGCCTATAGTAGAGTAGATGGGGACACGTGAGATTCTGCGGACGCGGCAGAATTACCTCGCGGTCTCCTGAGCAAGTGTTGTAGTACTTCTAGCCGAAACACTGTGTACTGGTACCTGGATCTGCACGTGGGGAAAACATGCGCAGGAAAAGGCGTGAGTACTCCACATTCGGTACTCCGTAAGTGCCAAGCCTAACTCCAGTCAAGTAGTGACGAGGTTAGGTTAAGGCTCTACTGAGTTTGAAAGTAAGACAGTTATAAGTTTGAACAGTGACATATAAATAGCTAAAATAAGCATAATTTAAAGGAATTCTGAAAGAAATAATAAAGAAAAGCCCTCGGCTCAGCACAACATATATCTCAACAGCAATTATGCAATGCAGTACAGGGGGAAAGCCCCCGGATCTCAGTCCGTAGTCCCAATTTAAATATGCTATGTAGTAAAGGGAGGAAAGCCCCCGGATCTCAGTCCGTAGTCCCAATTTAAATATGCTATGTAGTACAGGGAGGAAAGCTCCCGGATCTCAGTCCATAGTCCCAATTTAAATATGCAATACAGTATAAATGAAAGCTCCCGGATCTCGGTCCGTAGTCCCAATTTAAATATGAGACGCAGAGTCCTATCGGATACGGCTCAATTAAACAATTTAAGAAAACAGTAGGCAAGAATAAGGTAAAACTACCTAAGCATGGAGCAAATAGTAGCAAGTACGGGAAATTCAAGTGATAACAGGTAGGCATGCTCATTCCTATGTTGACTAATCAGTTATAACATGAAGTAGTAATATAGGAATGAAATGAGTTATGTCATGGGAGAAAAAAGCGGGAATTTAGAAACCATGACCCGTGTACGCACTCGTCACCTCATGTACACGACGTCCACATAGTAAAATCAGTATAAAGATGCCTAAGGGAAATCCCCAACACAGAGTTAGGCAAGCCACTTACCTTTACTGCGCTAGTCAACTCAATACCACGCTCTTGCCACGAGCATCCGACTCCGGGTGGCCCAAATCTATTCAATTCGATTGCATAATGTAAATATCACTTCAAGGGAACAAAATAGCTAATTAATTCGAAGCTAATACACGAAATTAAGAAATTCACCCAAAAAGTCTCCCCGGGCCCACGTCTCGGAATCGGGTAAAATTATATTTTCCGGACACTCGTTCACTCCTGAGTCTAACCATATAAGAATATCTCAAATCGGAGGTCAAACACCCAATCAAAACTCAATAATTTGCTCTATGAAGTTCATCCCATTTTTTCCATTTTCTACCCCAAATTTTCGAAATTAGAGGTGGGATCTAAAATTGGGATCATGGAAATTGATCTATAAAGGATAGGAATTACTTACCTAAGTTACCCAGGTGCAAATGCCTCCGAAAATCGCTTTTCCCGAGCTCTCAAAATCAAAAATGGTGAAAATAACATAAACCCTCAGAATTGGGTTTTTAAAATGACTGCCCTGTTATTGGTCTATGCGATCGCGGACCAACTGTCGCGATCGCGGAGGGTTATGAGCCCACGCCTGATATTTCCATTATGCGATCGCAGGACCATACTCGCGATCGCGAACCTCACTGAGCCGGACCTATGCGATCGCAGAACGAGTATTAAATCTTCCCAGGCCTAAGGTACTCTATGCGATCGCGATCCCAGACATGCGAATGCGGAGACCAAGTTGTCCAAACCACTGCGATCGCCGAGGGACTTGTGTGGTCGCGAAGTAAAAACTTTTGCTGGCCTCAGCTTACCTCTACGCGATCGCGGAGGAACTCTTGCGATCGCGATTAACAAAAAGTTGCTGCTATGAACACCAGAAACCAACAATAGGATTAGGCCAAGATATGCCCGTTTGGGCATCCGAAACACACCTGAGGCCCCCGGGACCTCAACCAAAACCACTAACCAACCTCAATACCTCATTCAAACTTGGTCGAGCCTTAAAAACACGTCTCATAATATCAAAATCATCAAATATGCATAGATTCAAGCCTAAGAACTTATGAAATTTCTAGAATTCACATCCGATGCCGAAACACGTCTAAACTCATCTGAATGACCTCAAATTTTTCACACAGGTCATAAATGACATCACGGACCTGATGTCTCTTTCGAAATTCCATTCCGAGTCCGATATCAAAATCTCACCTATCGGCCGAAATCGTCGAAATTCCAACTTTAGCCAATTCAAGCTTAAATCTACCACCGACCTCGAAAACACATTTCGAACACGCTCCTAGCCCCGAAATTACCCAACGGAGCTAACGGAGTCGACGAAATTCCATTCCGGATCCGTCTTTACACAGTTATAGCTATGGCCTGATTTCAAAAGCAAAAATCCACATTTAAGGACTAAGTGTCAAATCACTCCGGATTTCATCACTCAACGCTCCGACAAGTTTCGATAACATAAATAGACATGGGATAATCAGTTATTAGGGGATCGGGGCGCTAACTCTCAAAACGACCGACCGGGTCGTTACATCGGTGGGATTTGAGGTCATTTGTCTCCTTACATGGTCTTGGGCAATCTTCACCTCATAAGCTAGCTTTTGGGGTTGAGTTAGCCCCAAGGTCCATTTATCAGAAACTCTTTTCGTTTAGTGTGGGGGAGGGGGGGGAATCAAAGGTCTATATATATATATATATCATCGCTCAAAACGAAAAAAGAAATATTTTTTATTTGTCTAGTTTAATTTTATTTGTTCGCTCTCAGTAAAAAAACATGGAAATACGTTTATTTCTTGTCCTTTTCTATCTTCTTCTTAAAAAAACAATTTATATGTAATTATCTAAAGTTGATTGATGACAAATTGTGGTCCAACGGGCGCTATTATGGGTACAAAAGAAAGAAAATGTAATCTTCTTTTTGTTAATGTTATTAGTGGTTAAGTAAAATAATTTCTTAATCTTCAACTTAAAAGACGATGTGATTACAATATTATCCCGTAACGGAAAATAATTGGTTATCAAGTAAACTCATACTTGTGTTAACCGGAAAAACTACTGTAAAGTTAAAGGGAAAACTCACTAAAATAAAGTAGAACTCTTGGTTTTAATGAAACTAACATAGTTGGGACGGTTTGACAAAGAAAGACAATTTTTTTTCTAAACCTCTCTCATAAATAACTCACTAACTTCTAAGATGAGATAAAATAAAGTAGAACTCTTTATTTTAATGACATTGACATAGTTTGGATGGTTCAAAAATGATGGTAGCGTAAAACTTCGTGTTCTAGCCGTATTTTGTAGTTTAATTCTTGTACTTTGAGAATGTTTGAGCTTAAATGATTACGATTTGCACTTCTTACGTATTTTATGCCTTGAAGGAGTTGATTCCGAGTTAAGAAGATAATTTGAAGCTAAATCGAATAATTAGGAACTTTGAAGTTCGAATAAAAGCCCAAGGAATAAAATCGGAATCGCATTCGAGCCCGATGACCAAATCTGGATGTCAAAAGTGAGAAAAACGCCTACTCTTTTCCACTATCGTGCTGCAGTGTAATGGGCCAGCATGACAAGAAACCAATTGTTTGAACTTCTTCACTGGCTCGGTGCATGGGGCGTCGCGCTTTACGTCACGCATGTTCAATTTTGTCAGAGTATTTTTTCACTTTTTTGGAAAGGATAGTTCCGTCCTGACCCACTTCTACATGATATAAATACCCCAAAAATACGATCTTGAGATGACTCTTGACCTAGAGAGCTATTGGAAAGCATTAATAGAGGCTTTAAGACACAAGATTTCATCATTAATGGATCTCTTACTCCCGCAGTTCTTTTAGATGATTGAGAATCAGAAGAAGGAGTTGGAACATTTGGTCTATCATGATTGAATGCAACTTGATACGGATTATAAATAGTTTGAGCATTTATTCTAATTGCGGCTATTGCTTCCTGAAGTTGAGACAACTCCTCATTTTCAAGTGCTAAACCATTATAAACAGTTTCATACCAAAATTGAGAACCTCCTAATTCATTGTAGGATTAAACAAAGCAGCAACGCCATAAATATGGGGAATAAGGAAAAAATATTTTTTGAACTTTTTTCTCATAGAATCAATAGCAAATTTATAAATTCCTCCACCTTCTGAAAAATGAGCAAACAAATTTGCAAGTTCTGCAATATAAGCTAAACAATTAGAAATAGTAGGATAATATTGCCCGGAAAATTCATTTATAGCAATATGAAATTTTTCTAAAAAAATCTACAAGCATTTTAACATTAGCCCAATCCGCATTCGTAAGGTGTTCATTATCATCACTTACATGCAGAGGCGGAGCCAGGATTTCAAGCTTATGGGTGCGGAATTCTAATTTTTTTAAGTTATTGGGTTCTAAATTAATAATTTATACATATTCAATGATTTTTAAGACAAATACAAGGTTCGAACCAAAGCTACTTGGTTCGGTAGAATCCGCTGGCTACACTCTAGCTCCGCCCCTGCTTACATGTGCAATAAACGTTGAGTTTATGGGGTTTCTATATTTATATGCAACAACCAAACTTTCATACATGTAATTCCATCTAGTTGGACAAGGTTTAGGAAACTTTCTTTCTCTTAAGCCAAATTCATCGCATCTTTTAAAATATTCTCTAAGTCTACTTCTACGATTTGACTAAAAAAGGCCAGTTAAGAGTCATTTTTACCTTTTCAATTTCAATATTTAAAATTCTCATACCATCAACCACAATTAAATGGTAAATATGACAAATACATCTAACATAACATGAAAAATGTTACTAAATTCAAGATTTAGCGTAGTGGTAAGCAAGGGTATAGCATTTGTGGTACTAGTAGCATTATCCATTGAAACTGATATTATTTTGTCACTAATGCCAAAATATCTACAAATATCTGTAACTGTGCTAGCAATAAATTGTCATGTGTGACGTGAATTAATTATTCTATAAACAATAATGCGCATTTGCATTATCCAATCCTCATCAATCCAATGACTGGTAACAGTAAGGTAATCACAGTCATTACCACTTCTACCAATATCAGTTGTAATAGCTACACAACAATTTATGTGAGTAAATAAATAGCGCAAATATTGTTCATATTCATATTTATATTTATAAATATCGCTATTTACGGTTGTGCGAGGAAAACCTTTATAAGTAGGATTAAAAACTTTTCTAATATAATGCACAAAGTTAGGGTCAGAAGAAAAACTATAGGGTAAGCACATAACGGTTACCATTTTTGCCAATTCTTCCCGATCGTTTTTTGGATCATAATATAAAATATCACCGGTAACAGTGTTAATTCCCAGCAGAAATTGATATGACCTAGTACTAGGATCAGCCTGACTAGGAGTAGGTACACTTTCCCTCGGACAAAGCTTTCATACGAAGATATTTGACTCTAACTTGAGGGTGTATCAATATGTGTTTAGTCAGGACACCCATTGGTCTAATAAATCAAACAGACATAAATATGGGAATAACAGAATATGACGTCTATCTAATCACTACAAAATGTAATTAACACATAACAAGTTCAAGCGGAAGGAAAATACAGTAAAATACGACGAAACATCATAATAATACACAGAAGGGTGGACGGGAACACAACCCAAAAATCTAAAACCACAATATGGTAAGAACAAGTAACAATTCAGCACTGCAACAGTTTCCACGTCAGTCCTTAGCCAACAACTCCAATTGTTTTTGGAAAATTCTTCGGTGTAAACCTTCACCCGTAAGTTCATATTGAAAGCTTTTAAATATAATCATTTCAAGTAGAAAATTTCTTTGAAATATACTTCTTCCGAATACATATATGCATTTTCATAAGGAAAATCTTCAAACATAATTCCTTCAAAATAAGTGCTTTTCAAGTATACTTTTCGAATAAATGCCTTTCAAGCGTAGTTTCTGTAAGCTAAATGCTTTTCAAATATACCTTTGAAATAATAGTCTTTCAGACTTAGTTTTCTTCGAGGCAAATGCTTTTCAACTATACTTTCCAATAAATATCTTTCAAGATAAATGCTTTTCAAATATACCTTTGAAATAATAGTCTTTCAGACTTAGTTTTCTTCAAGGCAAATGCTTTTCAACTATACTTTCCAATAAATATCTTTCAAGATAAATGCTTTTCAAATATACCTTTGAAATAATAGTCTTTCAGACTTAGTTTTCTTCAAGGCAAATGCTTTTCAGCTATACTTTTCAATAAGTATCTTTCAATCATAATTTCTTCAAGATAAATCCACCAGAACTCCGTTTGTAGCTCAGAATTTGTCATGTAGTATAGGGGGGATCTCCTAGAATACGCCCTTAATCCCCAAAACTAAATATGCAGTATTGGGGGGATCTCCCAGAATACGTCCGTAGTCCCCAAAAGTAAATAGGCAGTGCTGGGGAGATCTCCCAGAATACGTCTGTAGTCCCCAAAAGTAAATATGTGGTACAAGAGGGATCTCCTGGAATACGTCCGTAGTCCCAAATTTAAATATGCAATGAAATCACAGAGATAACAACCACAACACGACAGAAACATCGTACATTGCCACAACAATCACAAGGCAACAAAAGATAGAAATGTTATGTACGACGAGCAAATCAATACAAGAACTTAGATCACAAGAACGGTAGAACTTATTCACAAAGAATAACCACTGAAAGGAAATAATAAGAGTAAAGAACACAGCTTAACCAGGGAGAACACAACTTAACAACGAATTCACATTATTCAAGTCCACAATAGGATGTCATCACAAGTCAAGAGATTTCCAAATAGAACTAGTCGACTAAGGTGTAGATCATCTAGATTCCTTTTTAAGGTTGGATGATTATGAGAGACTTTCCACAATCCAAATAAGGTAAACAACTACATATAATCCTAATTCCAATTCCTACTAAATAACTATAAGGCGTGATATATTACAAATTTTAGCTAAATAGGCAGTTTATGAAGAAAATATAGCATGATGGTAGCAGAGGTAAATTCTTCAATTAAGTAAATTAAGATCAAACCGACCACAAAGGGAATCTAAAATCAAGTAATTTTAATCTAAGCAGGAAGAGAGGAAACTAGCAATCAGATTCTTAGTCATAACAATTACAAATTCATATACAGGGAATATAAGGACCTAAGAACCCTAAAAGGTCAAATTCATACAAATAAGTTCGAGTATGCACTCGTCACCTTGCGTACACGAGCTACAATCAACATAGAATACTCAAATCCTAAGGGGTAGTTCCCCCACACAAGGTTAGGCAAGACACTTACCTCGGAAACGACAACCCGGTACTCTAAAATGGACTTCTCGGATGAAAAGACCTCCGGGCGGCTCAAATCCAACTATAACAACTTCAAAACACACATAAATCGTATAAGGAACTATTCCAAATAAAGTTTCGATCTTTACAAAAATATAAAAATCAACCCAAAAATCGACCCCCGGGCCCGCGTCTCGGAACCCGTCAAACTTTACAAAATCCGAATATCCATTTCAATACGAGTTCAACCATACAAATTTTATCAAATTCCGATACCATTTGGTCCCTCAAATCACGATTTTTTATTTTAGAAATTTTCTTTCAAAACTAACATTTTCCTCAACTCAAAAAACAAGAAGAAGAGCAAAACAAACGAAGTATGCCCAAAAGTAAACCAACCCCTTCGACTGTTACGAAAAACACTATCGGATTTCAAAGTAGCACGATCTAATTCAAAATTTTCACCCAATTGAGCACGTCTAGCATATTTTTTCACAGTAGCAGGATCACTATAATTGACGCCGTTGAGTTTCACTAACCCATGGGACGGGACCGACCTTCTCTTTTGTTTGTGATTGGACTTGACCGAAACAAAGAAACTTTGGCGTGAGAACCCTCTAGATAATGATGAAAATAAAGATAAAATCATAAAATATATTTAATTCTAGTTGAAGAACACTTACTCAATCGAATTTCCTAAAAACCCCATCAAACATCGCCAAGAACCGAGCTCTAAAAGTCAAAATGTGATAAAAATGGTGAAACCCTCGATTTGGGAAACTTATATTCTGCCCAGGCATTTAATGAATCGCGAACGCGGAGGAACAATCGCGTTCGCGAAGAAGGAAAATTGAGACTGCCTAGTTGTCCATCGCAAATGTGACGCTGGGAACGCGAACGCGCAGAAGAGGAACAGGAACCTACGCGAACGCGTAGGCAAGGACGTGAACGCGTAGAAGGAGTTAAGGTTGCCCAGAAGGACCCTTCGCGGACGCGTTGAGGTGAGTGTGAACGCGAAGAAGAAGGGACAGGATTTAGGCGAACGCGGAGTACTAAACGCGAACGCAAAGAAGGATTCTTCCCTCCTCCAAACTTACTCATTGCGAACGCGGAGGAGAGGAAACGAACGCAATGAAGAAAACCAACTGACAGACATCAGCAATGAAAAATAGAAGGAAATTGACCCGAAGCCCATCCGAAACACACTCGGGACCCCGTCTAAACACACAAACAAGTCACATAACCTAACACGGAGTCTCTCGAGGTCTCGAATCACATTAAACAACGCCGAAACGACGGATCACACCATAATTCAAGCTTATGAACTTTCAAATCATCAAATATCAAAACTCGTGCTGGAACCTATCAATTTCAACCTGGAATGACGCCAGATTTTGCAGACAAGTTCCAATTGACATTCCGGAGCTATTCCAACTCTCGGAATCTCATTCCAACACCGATATCCCAAAAAGTGAACTACGGTCAAACTTCTCCAAACTTCCAAACTTCAAATTTTCTAACTTTTGCCGAAATACCTCAAATTACTCTACGGACCTCCAAAACCAAATTTCGGACGCGCGCCTAAGTCTAAAATCACCATACGGAGCTGTTGACATTACCCAAACTTCATTCCGGGGCCATTTACACAAAAGTCAAAATTCCGGTCAAATTATACCGCTTAAGCTTCCAAAATTGAAATTCTTCTTTCTATTCGACTCTGGATCTTCCGGTAACTGAATCCAACCATGCACGCAAGTCGATATACATAATATGAAGCTGCTCAAGACCTAATGCCACCGAACAGAGCTTAATTCCTCAAAACGGCCGGTCGGGTCGTTACAAAGATTGTGATAAATTGATAATTTTGTAAGAAAAATAAAAGAATGATGGGCTATTTATAGTTGAAAATAGAGAAAAAGTATAATTATAAAAAGTTTGGGGTTAAAACAAAGTTGGAGGGGCAGAGGGGATTAAATGGTTATTTTGTAAATAGCCAACTGGTATTTTTAAAAACGGCCACATTTTTCAAAGTCCAACAGATTCTTTTTTTAATTTTGAACGTTGGGACCGTTTGGGATCGCCAAGGACCGGTCCCAGGCCTAGCGGTCCCAAAGTGAAGAACCGGCCCAAAAGACGGGACCAGGCCCACGTACACGGTTCTAACCGGTCCAGACCCGTTTAGGCCCAAAAGCCCATTTGGTCGCGGTCCTGGATCGGCCCACTTGCCACCCTTAATCCTTCCACCAATCCAATACGCGAGCTCGGATTGTAACGTTGGATTAATATATTTTATTCTATAATTAACTCTATATTTGCTGACGTTCTCCATATCTATGGAGTAGTTTACCTTAGGTTTTGACATGATTTTGATACTTGGTTGTTGTTTATGAATTTGACTATTGTTTAATTGCCTGAATTTGCTGGTGGAGCTTTAATTTAGTTGTGATTTTATTCTTTATAGTATTTAATCGAAAAAGAAACATTTTTTTAAATATTATTGCAACGTATGACTTCGTTTATTTTGGTAAACTTTGAATTAATCGAAAGATCTTTTTGAGTTACTGTTTTAATTAAGATTGAGAAATATTCGCGAGAAATTTCTCTTAAACCATTCCTACCAACGAATTTCTTGCAGGTTTCACTGCTCTTCACATTAGTTTATTTGAAAGGTTTTGGTTTAATCGAGAGAGAAATCTGAATCGAAAGCATAAGGTAATCACCTATGTGTCGAATCCAGAATAATAGTCTGCACCTACCATGTCAAAACTTTTATTCTTGTTATCGATAATAACTCATTGCTCTACTCTCTAGTTCTATGTGAGCAATTATTAATTGCTTTAATTTTAGTTTAAAATTTGTTAGTTAGTAGTATTAATCATCTCAAATCAAAGTGTCGAATATCTTGAATGGCATTTAACCCAAAAATTATTTGGATATTATTTAAATTTAATACATGTGGAGATGATAATTAAACTATACTATATTTGACTAGCGAGCATTATAATTTTGTGTAGTGTTTTGCGCTTGTCAAAAAGAAATGCAATTTATTTTACACCTCTATCATACAACAATAATAACAATAAACTCGGTATAATTTTATGTAGAATCTAAGAATAATAATGTATACGTAACTCTTACTCTTATCTTATAAAAATAAAGTAATTGTTCGATAGACACGGAAAAAAAATACGTATGTGGAATATAAACTCTAAGGTAGCACCGCTGAATAGTAAGACGCCTTTTTAAAGCACATTGGGAAACTGTAGACATTCGTTTATCCTAAATATCATGACTTATATAATCTCTCTCTAGAGAAAGATAGTACATGGCAAGTTGTGATCTTATATGTCCATGAAAACGATACCCAAAGTACATTATCATGTCTACGTTCATGCGGATCTAGAATTTGAAGATGGGGTGCTATAATTTTCTTTAATATATATCTTTCGGTTTTAAATAAGTAATTTTTTGGTTGTTTTCACATATATTAAGAAATTTAACTTTTAGTATTAATTAGCAATGAAATAAATTATATTAACCTTTATTATCTCATATAAATACTCCTAGCACATACTCCAACACTATTTACTCCAAGGGTAATGTGGGAAAAAATAATTAATTCATTCTAGAAATCTGAAACAATAACTTATTTTGGGCCACAAAAAAAAAAGACAGAAAATCACTTATTTTGGACCGAAGGGAATATCTTGTAGTGACGTATACAGAATTTGTTACAAACATTTATTCGGATGGTTTGAGTTTATTCGGTCAATCTAATAGATGTTTTTTATTTGCAAACATAAACTTACATCTCCGATATAAAAAAATAACCGTAATTAATATTTAAATAAGGAATAACACCTTTATTATAACAACACAAGTAAAATCAATATTTTTACTAGAAAATTATATCTTTTTTGTATACTAAAAATAAATTTACACAAGCAAGATAACCCCTTCAATAAGAGAATTACATCGATCAGAATAAGAAATTTTTTTAAAAAAAAATCTTCAATAAGTAAATGATGCCCCATAAGTATAAAATAAAATAAACTACAAGTTCCAAAAATAAATCTCATATTTTTTAAGCAATGTTTACGAAATGTAAAGAAATTTAAATTATATTTAAGAACCATATAATAACACAAATTTTTATGATATAATAAAAAAAAGATGAAAAAGAAAAATGAACTCAATCCAAAATTCTCATTAAGACCCAAGTTTTTTGAATTTGAAAGAAGAAAACTCATAATTTTAATATTAAAAGGAATGGTTATTTTATATAATTTTAAAGTTTTAGAGTATTTTTTTTGAGTGTTTTTGCTAGAGATCGTATATAAAATAATAGAATAGAGAAAAATATATAAAAAGTAATAAACGACTAATAGAAAATTAGGAGGCAGCCGAAA
This sequence comes from Nicotiana undulata, assembly GCA_005239495.1. NCBI lineage: Eukaryota > Viridiplantae > Streptophyta > Magnoliopsida > Solanales > Solanaceae > Nicotiana > Nicotiana undulata. The sequence continues at coordinate 101,684 of ML251601.1, read as the reverse complement.
AGAAATATGACTGGGAAAAAAGGAAATAAAAAGCACAAAGAAAAGGGAATGTCGGACAAGATAAATCCTAACTTGAATTTTATACACTAGAAAAACTTTAAAAAAGGTCTACCAGTCATGGCACCTTTGTCTAATTTACGACTATGGATGGCATAATCAAATATTTAACCTAGTTAAAAAAAATTCAATATATCTATATAAATTTTTTTATCATCTTAACGGGTGCCATATCAACCCTTCTTAAAGGGGTGGATCCGCCCCTGCCCACGTTAGCTTTTCATTTCTTGATATTTGGCCAAACAAAGTATACTCTATTAAAACCTTTAAGGCTAAATTAGTGTCCCAATCATTGACAGAAGATAATGAATTTCCATGACAATACGCTATTATATTACCTCTGCATTACTCTGTTGCAACTAGTATACAATTACAAGTATAGCAGACAGACCCTTGAAAACAAATTTGGGAGGGGAGGAGAGGAGAGGGGGGTTGTTGTACATAAAAACAAAATATGACAGATAATTTGTTATTAGTTAGTTTGAATTGCTCAACATTTTGGCTTGACTTTCTTCACACTTTACACTCTAGGAATTAAAAAGAACAAGGAATAAGACCCTAAATCCTAATCGGTCGTGATGACGCCTATCGTGGAACTAGGCTAGCCAGCACTCAAATTTTTTATATTTTTCTTTTCAAATATCTCAATTTATTTTCAGCAATTCATAATACACATATAAATTTCGAAATCTTTAAACAAAATAATTAAGTTAACAGTCTACAACCGTCCCCAAGACCCAGAGTCAAGATGTCATGAGCATCTACGAAATAAACTAACTCTGTTATTGTCATAGACAAGGTCTAGGAATAATATATTAATACTAAATAAGGAAGGGAAATGGAGAAGCTGCGGATGGTGGACAACTACCTCGAAATCCCGTAAGTTGCGGATAACGAACTCGGACGACTACTACTCCGACTCAATACCTGGATCTGCACACAGAGGTGCAAGGAGTAATGATGAGTACGCCAACTCAGTAGTAATGAAATAAATCACAGTCTGAGAAATAAGAAACACACAACACAAATACACCAATTCACAAAAACAGTAAGTCACCAAGTCACCATAAGTATTCATCAAATACATAAGTTCAAAAACCAATTTCCAGAAATCCTTTGAAACAAGTATAATTTCAATATATCTCAGTAAAACTCTCAGTAAAATCAGTTTGAAAACGAAGAATCATAGTTCAAAACTCAGTAAAATCATCGTAAATCTGCCACTCAGGCCAAAATCATTTCTCATAACAATCCCAGTATTAGCCCATCAGGCAACCTCACAGTCACTCAATATTAGCCCATTAAGCAACCTCACAGTCACTCAGTATCAGCCCATCATGCAACCTCACAGTCACTCAATATTAGCCCATCGGGCAACCTCACAATCACTCAGTATCATCCCCGTGGGCAACATCACTCATTAGGTATCTACACTCACTAGGGGTGTGTACAGACTCCGGAGGGCTCCTACAGCCCAAGCTCTATAACAAGCCACATCATGGCATAAATCACTCACAATATAGGCCCGCAGCCTCACTCATATCATAACATCCTCACAATATAGGCCCGCAGCCTCACTCAGTCAGACACTCTCAACTTGCCCTTCAAGCCATAAATATATCAGGTTCTCGACCCAAAAACAATGTTTCAATATCAAGAAATAGTATCAAAAATACTCTGAGTGTCAAAACAATTATCAAGAAAAGATTGAGTGAAAATCATAACATATCAAGTGAGGATAATAGTAAAAACAGCCCCCAAGGGGTAAATAGATCGGCACTAGGCCCAAAACATGGCTTACAACCTAAATCATATCAAAATATACATCAATACTATTAAGCATAGGCTTAAAAATTGGTTTCGCAACTCAATAGTTGCCTAAATAGGGAATATAGTTCCAAAGTTCCAACCTTTGCATTCCAAAACCCGTTTAATGGTGCAGAGTCCGGGATTTCATATTCTCAGGACAGGATTTAAAGACATTACTTACCTCAAACTAGCCCGGAAACTATTACGCAATACACTTGCCTCTCGAATCAACTCCCAAGTGCTCCAAATCTACCAAGTTCAGATTTTTATCATCAAATTATGCTTAAGGAATGAATTCCAATTGAAAAATACCAATTTTAGCTCAAAACCCGAAATTTGCTAAAACCCGACCCCCGGTCCTGCATCTCGGAACTCAAATTTTTTATACCAAAATGTTCTTTGTCATCTCACGAGTCCGTACATATAAAGAACGCGAAAATCGGAGTTCGTTTGACTCCTCAAATCGACCCTTAAAGGTCTTATAATTTCAAGCCCTAACTCCCCTTTTTCTACTGATTTTCATGAATTAAACACTGAGATTATGTTACTTAATCACCTATAATCAAGTTTTAAGGTCCAAAATACTTACCTCTAGGATGAATACTAATTTCCCCTCTCCAAAATCGCCTCCAAGCTCTTTTCCCGTTCAAAAATGGTGTTAAAAGGTCTAATGGTTGCTGAGGGTTTAATTTTATATTGCCCAGGTATACACACTGTGCGATCGCGGCTCCAGCTATGCGTTCACAGTGAACAAAATTTACCAGCCCTAATTTAACCCTATGCGATCGCGACCTCCTCTATGCGATCGCATAGAACAAATTTTCCAACAGCCTTCTCCAACTCTTCCGGATAGCCTCTAGTATAATGGTCATAACTTTTTGTACAAAACTCCAAATTACAATTGGCTTTAACTTTCTGAAAACTAGACATCAATAGCTACAACTTTCATTTTGGATCATCTTCAAATTCCTTATAGATTGTGAGTTATAAGCTTCCAAAGCCGAGACAGTGCAACAGAAATTTTACTCTGTGCGATCGTGGAAGCCTTGTGCGATCACATAGCACAACTAGATTTTTCCAAATTTTCTCTGTGCTAACGCATCCAGATCAATGCTATCGCACAGTACACCCCTGAAGCCAAAAACCAGCAACTAGAAATGGCCTAGAAATGGTCCGAAACCACCCGAAACTCACCTGAGACCCTCGAGACCTCAACCAAAACATACCAAAACATCCCATAACATCACACACACTTAGTCGAGCCTTCGAATAACCAATAACAACCCAAAAACACTAAAATCACATCGAATTCAAGCCTATGAACTTTCAAATTTCTAAATTCGACCAACGATGCTGAAACTATCCCAAACACATCCGATTGACCTGAAATTTTGCACACATATCCAAAATGATATTACGAACATGTTCCAACTTCCGAATTTCATTCCGGCCCCGATAGCCTATTTTTCACTGCCAACCGGAAATCGCCAAAAACTAACTTTCGCCAATTCAAGCCTAATTCTACACCGGACATCACAAAAATATTCCGAACACACTCCTAAGTCCCAAATCATCTAACGAAGCTATTCGAGCCATAAAATCCGCATTCCGAGGTCGTTTACCAATAAGTCAACTATCAATTGACTTTTCCAACTTTAATGCTATTTTTAAAGACTAAGTGACTAATTTCTCATTATAACCATTCTGATTTCAAGCCTACCAACTCTAACACATCAATAACAGTATAACCAACCTATGACAAGTCAATAACAGTAATTATAATACAAATTCTACGGAACGACCGGTCGGGCCGTTACAAAGAGTATCTTCCAAGAATACAAACTTTGTCATCTGACAATTGTATACCGTCAAAATCGGGCTTGCCCAATTTTGTATGATTAATTGAGACCAGAATGATAGGTCGATGATCAGTCTCATGTTACGACAGATCGCGACATGAAGATATATTATCAAGCTCGTAATTCGAGGACCAGTTGAGACCGAGACCAACCGAGGACGAGAGCGTACATGATAGGCATCAAGCAAGACCAAAGAAAGCCTACCGAGTTGAATAACGGAAAGCCGAGATATCCGTTATCGGGTAAGGATCGTGGCGGAAATCTCGGCACGTATCAAATAAAGACCGGTTATTGAGTCAATCATGGGATTTCCTTATGTATTTAGAATTGTAGCATAAATTGAATTCTCCTACTACATAAAGAGGATGCCTAATCATTTTGTAAGGATATATTGACGCATAATAAAGCTATTTACATTTTCTCTCTTAAAGCATTCTTGTTCTACTGTTAAGTTCATACTTCTCATCAATTACATACTTATTCAGTTCGACGGCGATCTAGCTCGAGGGCCAAGTTGCGATTCATATTAATTTGCTTTATTTTATTGTTAATTTCTAATATCAATTCTTGTATTTCTCAATTTATGTCGAGTGAAATCACGTATACTTAAAACACTTATAAATTTAATTTTGTAATCGGATTTTAAGGGTAAACAACAACCAAATTGAACTAAGAATTGACTTTAAATCGAAGCAACCGAAACAAACCCGAAAACTGGACGGATTCTCTCGCTTTATTTTGTAAAATATACCAATCAAAGCTTTTCTACTAGGTTTTAAACAAGTCAGACACGTAAAGGGAGTCATTGACACGTGTCGGTGAGTCCATGGAGAAAACTGGGGGTGAGACGGAGGAGGAAGAGTTAACAGTGACATAATAGTGGTTTTAAGAAAATACATAGAAGAATGTGACGGAATCACTAGAATTTATGATGTTTTTAGCTTCTCGACGTTTAAATTATGTGAATGTTGGTTATTTTAAAATAGGTTTTCATTATATTAACAGGAGAGAATCGAAAATTATACTATTATTTTTTAATATAATTTTGAAATATTCAAATCTTAATTTTAAAATATTATTGATCTACTTTAATAGTACAATTAATTTAATTAAGCCTCAAATAGTAAAAACTTATGGAATAAATTGAAATATTTAATTCTCATATTATATTCTAATTATAACTCGTTGGCGAATTAAGCCATCCTCATTGAAACATATTAGGCACAAACATATTCACAGCATGTGTCCCACTCCCACGCGCTGCATTGTCCACTCTAATTAATTTGAATAAGAAGAATAAAGAAATTGTTCACCAAATATCCGATTGGAATAAGGGATGCACAATTCTCCATTTTGCTTTTATTGAATTCATATTTTATCTATTTTAATATAATTTATTTATTCACTAATCTTTATTATTTGAAGAAAGTTTTCTTAGCTAATTATCTAAAAATGTCATGTGAATGCGCAATAATTTAACAATCCCAACAATTTAAAAGCAAGTTGCATTTTAGTGTTGTCATTGAACCAAACAATGTAGTAATAATCTTTCTTTTTTCACAATGATAAAGTTGTTATGCAACTAGTGACATGCATGTAGAAAACATGATAGCTACTTGACTTGTACCTTTTACCTAGTTGGATGCTTTAATCTGTTTTATGATTTGACCACTGCTGTTTTTTTTCCTGATCAAATTACTTACTATTCAAACAGTATGCAAATGAAATACTTATTAAATATCATTTATCATTAGCATTTAGAAGATCAAACGTGGATCACTCTATTTACTTTCACAAGTAACAGCTCACCTTGATCTGTACAACCAATGGTAAAATTGCAACTAGTGTAAGTATTAAAAGAAGCAAACTAAGGATATACGTGACCTAATTGTGACGTTCTTAGTCTTGAACTAAGCGCACGTGCGCCATTTGACAATTTGCTTACGATCTTACACAACTCGGTCACGATCTTGTTGTGCCAAGTCAGCCTAAAATATCACACTCAAGATCGCTATGAGAATGTTCGATAAGAAAGACAAGAGAAATTTGCCAGAGGAAGCTTTTTATTGTAGAGAACATGGTTATTTTGCTTGGTGAATTACAAATGAATGATCCCTTTATATACTAGTCCCCTAGGTGCTAGTATGTAAATATTAATTATTATACGAGTCCTTAATATTTACAAGAAAAGGGCTTTCTCTAGAATTCTCTACAAGCCTAGAAGATTCCAAGGACTTTCCTAAAAAATCCATAGGAATCTAGGATCTTCCTAAAAAAATGTCCATACTTCTCTAGAATCTTCTCACAAATGCTAGCATTCCTCATATGTTAGCTTCCATCATTAATATAAATGGCACCTACGTGGTATGATGATGTGGAAGGTCTTTACACTCTTCCCCACCCAATTTTGTGCCGCCCTCGGTGCAAAGCATCGACATGTACGTGCGTATCTCGCCTTGGTGTCGCTAGAGATCTTTTTCCATTAGCCATGATGATCTATGGAGCGTACGCCTTCCCACGTCACAAGGTACTGGTCATTCTTCTTGCCCCGTTTGTACTTTGGACGACTAGCAATGATGACTTCGATCCTCCGCCCATCGAATGCCTCTCCTTGCTGTTGGCATGAATATCTCCATAACTCAACCAAGTCTAGCAGCTTCTGAAGCATCGGGTCCATGCTTCCACTCCTTTTTTGGCTGCCCTCCATGATCACAACCTTGCTAGAAAACTTAACCCCTCTTCTTGGTGCATCGTCCAAGTCTGATAGCATGCCATCACGTTGTAACTCGCCATCCTCTTCAACTATGTTTGCCCAACTTTTCTTGCTGCCACCATGATCCATTTGCATGGTGGCAAGATAGGCTTTGGAGTCCCCTACTTTCCGCTTAGATTCTAAGCGCATCCCCCCAATACAATCGTTCCCTCTGTGTCACCCTTGTGTGCTTGAGAAAAGTTTTTGATCATTAATGCAAGCCTCCCCAAATCTGGGCATTCACTTGTCCGATGTGATCCTTTACAAAAGTAGCACCCTTCTTTAGGCACGTACTCGCCACCGTTTTTCGGCCCCTTGCCGTTTTGCTTGGACCCCAGTCAGTTATAGGACGGCGCCTTGCCATTGCCCTTGTATACCTAGGCTATGCCTTTCCCGTTGTCCTTGTCATGATCTACCTCCACCCCTCTCGGCGTTGCCTTCTTTGTACTTGGAAAGCTCCATCTTGAAGTCAATGAGCGACTCGGCTACCGCTATGGCCTCATCCACGTTGGCTACTTGATGTCTTCTTAACTCCTGCTTTGCCCAAGTTTGCAACCCATCCATGAAGTAGAAGAGTGAATCTTCCTCGGATAATGATGTGATTTGCACCATTAAGATAGTGAACTCGCGCACATACTCCCGAATTTTGGCCATCTGCCGGAGCTCCCTTAGCTTCCACCTAGATTCATACACCACATTTATTGGGTTAAATTGCTTCTTAAACTCCTTCTTAAACTACTCGCACGTCTCAATCTTGCATAGCCCCTTCTCCATATCAACACACTTTCGACGCCACCACAACGCGACAATCTCTGAGAGATACAACACAACAGTGTTGATCTTGGCCTAGTTGCCTTTCACTTTGTCACACCTGAAGTAGTTCTTCAAGTGCCGAAGGAAATTGTCCACTTCTTGTGCATCACGAACACCTTTGAACACCGGCGGTTTGGGAGCCTCGATCTTGGCCTCCCTCGTCACAATAACATTATTGTGTGCCTCGGTTACGCCACCATTGACATATACCTCGAGTAATTATATCTTTGCCTTCATAGCATCGATAAGACTCAAGGCCTCCATGAGTCTGTATTCCAAGGCAGAGATTGTTTGCCTTAGCTCCATCTCAGTCTGTGTACGTCCCTCCAAGTCATTTCGGATACACTCAATCTCCTCAAGAGTTTGTCCCTCAAAAACACTAAGGGTGCCTTCTACCTTCCCCAAGCGCTTGCCAAAGATCATGACGACGTCCACCCAAATACTACACAACTAAAGGAATGTTAGATAAGAAAGACGAGAAATTTGCCAAATGAAGCTCTTTATTGTAGAGAACTTGATTATTTTGCTTGGTGAATTACAAATGGATGACCTCCTTTATATATTAGTCTCCTAGGGGCTAGTATGTAAATATTAATTGTTACACAAGTCCTTAATATTTACAAGAAAGTGACTTTCTTTAGAATTCTCTACAAGCCTAGAAGATTCCAAGGACTTTCCTAGAAAATCCATAGAGATCTAGTGTCTTCCTAAAAAAATGTCCATACTTCTCTAGAATCTTATCACAATTGCTAGCATTCCTCCTATGTAAGCTTTCACATGACATTAATATATGTCAAATGACACCTATGTGGCATGATAATGTGGCGAGTCTTGACATAATGCTCGATAAAATGACTTGAGAAACATGAGATTTTATGTTTAAATTTGTATGGAGGCAAATTATTAGGTGATATTTTTTCATCTGCCGAGTCTTGGTATAAAAAATTAAAGAATAGTTTACTCATTTTAACAAAAAAATAGCTTATCAAGATTTTTTTTACCAAATAATTACTTTGTGTCAGCAACCATGATAATACTATCGATGTCGGCATCATCCAGAATAATTGTGCATAAAGCATTTATATTATTAATTTTAACTCTTTTGTTCAAACACATAATTGTTTATTTATAAAACTAATTTTCATATTTAAAAATGCTTTTCAATACGTAAAATTAACCAATTATTTAAATCAACTAATTCAAACTCAAATAGGCTCTGAGCTAGGTGTGTCATAGTTCGGTTTGAGTAAATTTTTTCCTAATAAAAATCAAAGCAAGTAAGTCGATTTTTCAAATATTAGAACAAAACCAAATCAACTAAGTGGGTGTTTTATAGATTCGATTTATGTAACTTTTTGTCGATTTTTGGGTTTTCCGGTTATTTATCATTTTTAAAAAATATGAGGCATACACTACCAAACACATATTCAGACGACTATGTTTCAACGTAACTCATCAAAATCAATTGCTCTTTGAGAAATCTATCATTTACCAAGATATATTGATGATAATTAAATCAAACGGTGATGAATAATTTAATGACTCAATTAAAAAAAAAACTACCAATCATACTAGAATGTAAAAGCAGAACTAGATTATTAGAAGCGAAGAACTAGACAAAAAGTGTAAATGATTGACATGTATCATAAAATTGTAGATAACTTTTTATATATATATATATGAGTCGGTTTTAAATCGTTACTTCTAGAGTCAGTTTGATTGATTTTTTCTGTTATTTTTAATTAAAACCAAAATCAAATCAAATTCATCGATTCTTAAATTTCAAAATCAAACTAAATAAAACATGCATCAATTTTTCTATCGTTTTTGATTTGGTTCGATTTTATTACCACTAGAATGGGACCATAAATAACCATAAACATGATTTAAAAACACAGCCACCTTCTTTTTTGCCTTTTGTTATTCTTTTGGGTATTTTTTTAAAGATCTTTTGTTAAATTTAGGGTTGGAACCTTGGACATGATTAATTAACAACTTTGTCAGTTACACTGACTACTTTAACATCATTCCAGATTCTCAGTTTCTTTGCCCTTCTAATGCGTACAACCACGTTATTAAGGAGCGCGTGTTTAGTGTGTCCTTATCCGGCCCCAGCTCCAAAGACCTATGATAATTCAGTGAATGTATCGTACATCTTGCTCAAAATCTAACCGTCAATCATGTCTATAACCATATTAAAGTATTAATCATAATATCAGACGGCTAATAATGAAAGATCACGTACACAAGGATTTCAAATTAAATAACGCACACAAAAGACCACTAAACGAGAGGACTCAATAGCCGCTTGATTCGAAACTACCCAACTTATTAATCATGACAAGAATCAATCAGATGGAGTAGCTTAATACGAAGCTACCTATTCTCTCTCTTTCTCTTTATTTATTTCTCTCTTCTCTCTCTATACAAGGAAACTGTCTTTTTTTCTGTAATGCAGATTTTTGATAAAGATCCAAACTTTTTGCATTAGTTTGAGGTTTCTTTTGCAGATCGAAAAGCCCATTCGACCGGAATAAATTAAAAATGTCATCAGGTTTTCCCGGCGACTTCTACGGTGCCGGCGGGATTAACACCGGGAGATCTACCATGAATAACAACACACTCAGGTCTCAGCTTTCTGGAATTTTGCCCGACCCGGCTACCCAGATCGTGCTTGGGAGACCCAATTTAATGGGGAAGCGATCTCTTGCGGAGTTTCAACAGCAGCAGCAATTTCAATTTCTACAACAGCAGCAACAAAATCAGCAACAGCAGATGATTTTACAACAACAACAGCAACAACAAGGGCTTGGGTTTTATCTTCGTAACGTAAAGCCCAGAAATTATCAGCAGGCTTCTCCTATAGATTTTTCTGCAGCTGCTTCCTCAATTTCATCTGAATTCTCCTCGTTTTCTTCGAATTCAAATGCTTCCACGATAAACACGCGCCATACTCTCCCTGTTCTTCAACAACTCCGGTCACAGCCCGCTTTGCCTTTGGCTAATACTAATAGTAGCGGGTTCTCACATCCGGGTACCCAGACTTATTCCACAGGGGTTTATAACAGAGGAACCATTGGACAAGAATTATTGTCTCAGGAATCAGAAAAAAAGATGATGAATCAGCTTCAAGAGCTGGAGAAACAGCTCCTAGACGACAACGATGAGGAGAACGGCGATACAGTTTCAGTTGTCACCAACAACGAGTGGTCAGAGACAATACAGAATCTGATTAGCCCCTGTCAAAGCCAAAACCAAAACCAGAACCAGAACCAGAATCAGAAATTGGCTTCACTATCTCCTTCCTCGTCGACGTCGTCATGTGCTTCTTCTACAGAATCTCCGCCAATATCATGTCCAAAACAGTCCGTAACAGAGGCTGCTACTGCAATATCCGAAGGTATAAACCATATTGCAGTAGAGATCCTCACGCGCCTATCACAGGTTTCCAACGTCAGAGGTTCTTCAATCCAGCGGCTAACAGCATACATGGTTTCGGCTTTACGGTCGCGCGTGAACCCCACAGATTACCCACCGCCGGTGTTGGAGTTGCACAGCAAAGACCACACGGTATCTACACAGAATCTGTACGAGGTATCCCCATGTTTTAAGCTCGGTTTCATGGCTGCGAATCTAGCCATTCTTGAAGCTGTAACGGACCACTCTACGAACAAGATTCACGTCATTGATTTTGACGTCGGCCAAGGCGGACAGTACTTGCATTTACTGCATGCATTGGCTGCTAAGAAGTCAGAAAAGCCAGCTGTACTAAAGATCACGGCTTTCACAGAGCAAGTAGGCGGAGTTGACGATAGACTCAATTCTATCGGCGTGGAGCTGAAAGCCGTGGCTAACAAAGTTGGAGTTTGTTTGTATTTCAAAGTAATGGCTTGTAAAATCACTGATGTGAGCAGGGAAAAACTGGGGCTTGAACCTGACGAAGCATTAGCAGTGAATTTTGCATTCAAATTGTACAGATTGCCTGACGAGAGCGTAACGACGGAGAATCTAAGGGATGAGCTTCTCCGGCGAGTGAAGGGGTTATCACCGAAGGTGGTAACGGTGGTGGAGCAAGAATTGAACGGGAATACGGCACCGTTTCTAGCGCGTGTAAACGAGGCGTGTGGGTATTACGGAGCGTTATTCGACTCGCTGGACGCAACTGTGTCAAGGGATAATTTAGAACGAGTCAGGATCGAGGAAGGACTGAGTCGGAAGATGGCTAACTCGGTAGCGTGCGAAGGGAGGGACCGCGTTGAAAGATGCGAAGTGTTCGGGAAGTGGCGGGCCCGAATGAGCATGGCTGGGTTCGTGCAAAGGCCCATGAGTCAACTCGTGGCTAACTCACTGTGTTCGAAGCTTAACTCGGGGACACGTGGCAACCCGGGCTTTACCGTGAATGAACAAAGTGGAGGTATCTGTTTTGGTTGGATGGGACGAACACTCACCGTCGCATCTGCTTGGCGTTAACTTAATTGTGTATCCCACGGAACTCATTGTCGTTATTCTCATAAAAGTGTTTCTTTTCTAATTAGTAGTAAAAGAAATATTCTGATTAGCTTATTAATATTAATCTTCAATGTGATTTGCTGTATTAAGGTTTCTTATTTTTGTTTACTACTTATTAATCAATTAGAATGCAGAAGAAGAAATGGATGATAACCTACATTTTAAAAAAGGCTTGGATATTAATATTATGCTTTTATTTAGATTCCTTTAAAGATATTGTGTTAGTGCATGTTTCGCTGTGGAGGCATTTTGATTTACTTTAGGTTAAGTGTTTGGCAGAATGCTGACTTCTTAAAAACTGTATTAGATAATTTACAAGAGTCATATGGTTGGGTGAAGTACGTGTATTAATGAATTTGGTTCTATGGCTATTCTTTTTTCTTTATTCTTCTTTATCTTTTGTTGTTTGCTGTTACTTTTAACTAATTGAGCGTCGAGGGAGGTTCAGTTTAAGGGGTCGTTTGGTTAGAAAGAAATTATCTCAGAATTAGTTATTCCGGGATCAATTATTTTACTTTTCTATGGGGATAAAAAAGAAATACTACAATCCCGATATTAGTTATACAACTAAATATGAGATAAACTTTTCTTAAATTTAATTCCGGAATTAACTATTCCTTATCTCTCGTACAAAACGCGCCCTAGTGTTGTTTTATCATGTAGCCACAGACCAAAGGAGTTTGTTTGTCACTTAGGCATGTATATAATTGGGTGCTAATATACCAAATTAACAATGAAGCAATCCAGTTTCATGTGAAACTAGTCTTGCTTCATCTTTCACCTTAAGATTGCACCTAATTTTCTAATCACCCTACCCTTTAACAGATTACTAAAAAAAGGCAGCCTTATACACAACATATTTTCGCACGCGTTCACGCAAGGTTTAGAAAAAAACCGTATTTCAAAGAGTGTAATATAGATAATCTACCATGATACAAGCATTATTTAGAGACTAGGGACGGGGTAATATGATCCATAACTAAATGCCTGAATATTTGTACTGTCGTAGCCTGTAGGAAAGCACCTGCAGCATTGACCTTAACGTTTTGATGCCAAAAGAGGTAATAAAAAATTCATGTTGAGCTACCACCTTAACAATTATGCTCAACTAATAAGTTATGAGTTAGATCTTATGCATGTTTGCAGAATGTCATCATTTATAAGTTAATTACAAACAAGTTTTTATGTAACTTAATGAAAATGATAACTAATTCAATATTACATGTTAATAGTACGACTATAATATGATATGAATATTACATTATCAAATGTATATACTTTTGATCTAGGGGGTTGGGTATATTTTGGAGGCTACAAATTAAATGGTAGAAATCTAGGGTACTCTGAAAGGCAAGTTATTTTTTGTGAAAGAAATGAAAAGGTAGGAGTGGACTAATGGAATCCACGACGCAAAGCTAAAATGTTTGTGGTGAAAAGGAGGAGTTATCGATAAATTGAGAGGAGGGAAATTATAAGGACACCACTGTTAGGGTTATTAAGTTCAGGAGGACATAACACTATGTGTTGGACCCCATTAGTTTTGTATTAAACATATATGATTTATTCATTCATGACATATATAATTGTTTCCTACTACAAATAATTCAAAATTTGTTCCAAGATAATGCTCACTTTAACATTTCAAGACTAAATTTATTAGTTATTTCCAATTATACCCTTAATTTAGAGGAGTACTTTTTAATTTTGCTCAATTCTCAAAAAGCTAATAGGGGTATCTTAGTAAATTACATCTTGTATTTCTTATTTTTCTCAATAGAAGTGAAAAAGCTAAAACGACAATAAAAAATGGGACGAACGGAGTATTTATAATTTAATACTTATTCGATGGATGAGTGTGAGCCAAAAACTTGGATTCAAATGAACCCATAATTTTATACCCTAGACTAGGTACTTATCAATCAGCTCGGATTAGTAATTACCATGATATGTAATGTAATTTCCTTTCAAATGAAACATACTAAACAGTGCCAGCACTATCTTTATTCACTTGAAACTGTTAAGTATGGGCAAGCAATGGAGACATGAGTACAATTTGCAGGCCATAAAGTAAGAAACTTTAGCTACTACTACTGTTAAGAGCAATTGATAATTGACGAAAAGTAAGTTTTCAAAATTTAAAAAGAGGTCCCCCACATGATTAAATTCCAATATTCCCCTACCCAACCAAAGGATAATAGTGATATCAGCAAGAGAGACTATGGTTACTAAATAAATCATAAATGCGTACAAGTAGTATTACATAGATATTGGGATAAGCATAAAAAGCAACCAAAGTACAAAATTGGAAATGAGACATAATGAGATCGTGCAATGAATTTATGAGATTCACAGACTTAAGGAAGAATACTGAAACAAAGCCAACTGGAGTATTTGTTACTGTCATAATGTCTGTTTGTAAAGGAAAGAAGCTAAAACATAAATGTTATTAAGATGAAATTCAATAAGGACTGCTCATAACCCCCCTTGGAATTTATTTCAAATAAACTCCCGATATGAATGAATCACTTTTCTTATTCATTCATGGATAAAAAGCAAATAGAAAAAGAAAAAAAATAATGCATTAAGTTTTTCCAATCCCCTTTACAGAAAATGGATTATCATTTCCCGTGTAGATCGTCTCACTCATCTGCTTGTAAGTTGCAAACTAATTCTTGTACGGATACATGTGAAAAGTAGTACCATAATCAAAAACCCATGAATTCAGCCTATAACTAAAATTCATAGCACAAATTTCCCTTACACAATCACTATCATTAGAATTATTGGCAGTGTCAAAGATATTCGCGGATTATTTACTTTCCGTTTCCCTCTTTTCTCTTTCTGCTTAGGTTAATCTCTCTTGTAGTGACCTTGTTACCCCCACTCATAATAGTTCTGCTTTCTTGCTCTAGATTTTGATCTGACATATGACTATTTTCTACTAGTCATTATATTGTGTTCTTTCTCTACTCACAAGACCTTTGCCCTCAGTTCTGCTTCCTGGGAAGCTCTTTTTCAACTCTTAAGATTTTAGTGCATTACTAACATCTTTCACTAAAATATTGTCTTTCCCATATGTTACGTATGAGCAAAAATATCGTAAAATGGTGGTAAGGAACATAACACAATCAAGGCCTATTCTCCGCTCTCAATTTCGATATCTATGTTATTTTGGTCCATTAATTGAATAAAACTCCACAAGATGAGTTTTTAACAGGTATACCTTCATTCATACGGAGAATGTGTAACTCTTTTGTAGGTAGAGGTGGGTTATCATTGATTTCTTAGACTACAGACCTTTCAGTTTCTCCCATGCTATCGCTGCAGAAGTTTCTTCAGCAATTTCCCGAAGAACGTTATCTGTAACGCTAATGAAGATTACACTCAAATTCCTCCAATGGCGTAGCCAAGAATTTCACGGAGGATGTTCAAACTTTGGGTAAGTAAACTTAAAAAAACCAAAGCATGGGTGCATTAAAAGCTTTTGTACTAATATACATAATATTTTGCTAAATAATAAAAATACTTGTAATATAATTAATAATTGTATAAATGAAAACTAATATAAAGAAATCAACAAAAAATAATACTAGTGAAAGCATAATCCAACATACTATTACAATTGTATTCGACGAGGTTTCATCTCTTAAAATATTTTTATAATAGACTCATTAGAAGTAGTACGAAATACTTTTTTTTCTTCTACATAAAACACTATGCAACCATCTAAAAATTCATCATCCATTCGATTCCGCATAAACTTCATCGTAGAAAAAGCTCTTTCAGAGATGGCAGTGGCAACTAGCAGAAGCAAATCAAATTTCACCAAGCAGAATACAAGAGCATAAGTAATATCCTTCTTTGTTTTAACTTGTTTTATTGAAAGTTCACCAAGTCCACCTAAATTTGAGAACCTTTTATCAAAATCATACACATCAATAATGTAATTAACAAGTTGATTATCAAGGACACCCAAACTAAATTCATCAAAGTCGTCAGGATATAGTTTAGCCATTTCCACTATCTTCATGATGTTAAAATTAGAAAATGAATCAACTGGGTTCAGGAAAGCTACTCCATGAAACAAATAATTTGTCCCCTCATTGAAACAATCATTAAGTTCTTGAAGTTGCCAATCAATAATCTTATAAAATACATCCACACGATAATGATGTAAAGTAGTATGACCAACAACTTTATGTCGTGATCTTCTAAAGTTAGCATAGGGCTCATCAAAATTGAGTATAAAAATATCATGCTTGATACAAAATGTTGATACCTTATCTTTAAGTGTATCCCATCCATCAACTCTTAACGTCTGGTGTTTATTTTTTGCTACTTCAACAAGTATCATGGCATTAGCAATATCCTGTTTTTTTTTCCTGGAACAATATATTTTGATCATATGTGATTCTCAAAATATCTTTCATCAAATGCAACACAACCTCAAACGTTTGGCAACTTCTAAGATATCCTAGTGCCTTACCTCTTTCATCTAATGTTCTTGCATCTTCAATAAGGGTATCAAGTACATCAATAATAGAGTCAAACAAAAGTATAAAATTTTCAAACGACTTGTAATGAGATCCCCAACGAGTATCTCCAGCTTTAACAAGACCGAGCTCTTGATTCAAGCATCTACTCATTTTTAGCTCACTCATATTTATTGCCTCTTGAAGTTTTCCTTTTTGAGATTCTTAAAGTTCATCCATATGTTTAAAAGAAGCTCCCAGCACATTTAAAATATTTGAAACCAACAATACAAGTTCTCCTACTTGAACTCACTTTTTTGAAATCACAAGAAAATTAATTGAAGTTGATGAGAAAAATAATGAATAGAGTGAGCCAACCTACTTTCTTGTCTAATCAACATTTTAAGATAATTAATATCACCTTGAATATTGCTTGCTCCATCATAAAATTGTCACATACAAAAAATAAACTTAATGAAAAATGAACAAGTACGTCAATCATTATTTTCTTTAGTGATAAAGTACTAGTATCAGGAACAAGTCCAATAAATACTTCCATCACATATACCTTTATATCACCATATCGTAAAACAATAGTCATTTTCTCTTTGCGTGATACATCAAAAGATTCATCGACTAATAGAGAAAAGTAATCACCATATCTATCATTTATTATAGCCTTAATTTTTTCTATTTTACACGTGATCACAATTTCTTTTTGGATGTTTGGAGAATTCATTTTATTATTTTTGGAGTATTCTGCGACACAAACGCTTAATCTTTTCACATCTAACTCGATACCATGAAAGAACTTAAAGAAAATTACCCCTATTCAATGGCGATTCACTTTCATCGTGACCACTGAGTGCCAATCCTTGATTCAAGAGAAGTCTTACCATATCAATTGAACCATTTAAGCGAAGCCAGTATTCATGTTTCATTTGATCATATTGTTTGTCAAATGAAACATGTTGGCCCATGTCACTGAATGGGTTTTGAAGGTTGACAAAAGGTGTCAAGTTGAACCAGGTCCATCATAGCATACACATCTGAATGAAGCAGTTGGATCAGGAATCGTACAAGTCTAGAAGATATCAGTGATTGCTAAGTATCAACAACTAAGAGAATGTCTCCTAATACGAAAAGGTTGTAAATTTATAGAGAAGACAGAAGTTGATTTCAGCTAGGACAAAAATAGAGGAAGGAAGTTGAGTTACAATCAAACTCGTTTACCAAGGAAGAGTTGGATCAGAATTGAATCATGGACTCAACAAATGGACTCTATAAATAATCAATGTATTACTGCTGAAAGAGGTGACGCACAAGTGCTAAAGTGAATCAAGTTCTGAAGCAAAAGTTCCAGAGATTTTGCAAGCAGAATTGTTGTGAGATACAAAGGCTACAATTCAACTAGAAGAAACAATTTCATTATTTGTATATTGAGTCTAGTTGATTGTAGTAGGAGTTTAAATATTGTATCTTATCAGCTTTCATAGAAGCAATTGTAATAGGTACAAATTGATCAAGTTAGAGTTAGCTTGAAATCTGTAGAAATTAGCTAGAGGCTAGTTGATACAAAGAGGATTAGAGTTAGTCCTAGGATTACAAAAGAGTTTATTTTGTAAGTCCGTTTTGGCTCAGAGTTTTAGTGAAGAGTTTGAGCAAATCCTACTGAGGAGTAGGTCGGGGTTTTTTCACCTTTTGAGCCAGGTGTTTTCCACGTAAAAATCCCTGTATCTTTACTATTACTGCTTAATTATTTCGCAAACAGTAGTAAGTAGTAGACTAAGAAGAACCAGGTTCTTCTTATTAGACAACACTCGAAAATTGGGTACTGCACAATTAACTTGTAATATTGTGTAGTATTGAAGTCTAAAACATCACAACATAAATGGACTGTTGTTGTGGAATTAGATCTTTACAATTTCTTTTTGTTTGATTATGAACGCTATTGGGACCACCAATGTCCTTTGAAAAGTTGTCTTTGATCTTATGCCAATTTTTGAACCATTTACTTTAAAAATACATCACTTCCACCTTGATGAATATTATCACCTTTAAACAAATAACAAGGTAAATAATATGTTGCATCTGCACTCACACTATTCTCCAACCAATCACAATAATCATTAAACCATTTAGAAATGAAATGACACATTGATCCAGAAAAATTAGATTGAGGGAAGTCATGATTCCGAGGTTGGAAAGGACAAATTCGAAGGAATTTCCTCCTTATTTCATCATGAAGGTTTCCATAATAATTTAAAATTGGAGTCCTTTCAGCTAGATCGTGATTTAGTACATTTAAATCAAGTTCTTGTCTTTGAGTTGAATGCAACAATACTTTTAATTGGTCTAAAGTTTCTTCTTGGTTAGGTTGATTTGGAGATATCAAACTTATTTTTGATACTTTGATAAAAAAATTCCTCTACTCCATAGAAACTTCAAATCAAATTGAAATAATAGTCAAGTACATCACTTATTAGAAATAGAGAGAACGTCTTCTAAAAAATTAACAATGCTTCTTTATAAGTAGGCTACAACACATTTACCTTACAAGTGCAAATCTCAAGCTTCTTTAAAAGAAAATCTTAAGCATCAACTATTTTATTAAAGTTGCAAATTATTTTAGATATTTAGAAATATTGAACAAAGTTCCAATCTCAGATTTTAACAATAACATCAGCCACAAATACATCCCAAAGAAAATTAAGAAAAGGAAGTAAGATAAAAGAGAATCATACCTGGAATTGAACAGACGAGCAACAAGATGAAGACAAGAGCAAAAATCCTTTGCGGGAGTTTTCTGTTGTTTGGCAATTGGCGGAACGTTTCTCTTATTTTACAAATATAAAATAATGAGAGTTGGGGCGTACTAATACTGCATCTATATCACGACCCTAATTTTTTCCCGTAGAATGTCGTGATGGCACCTACTCTCTAAGGCTAGGTAAGCCTAACACTTACTAAATAAATAGAAGAATTCAACCATCAAATGAAAAATATGAGATAAAAAATATCTTATACAAATTACAATTCCCTAAACCGGTAGTACAAGTCATAAGCTCTATTGAGTCTGCTAGAAAATTCCTTAATGCAATTGTTCGGAATGGAATTAAACAGTACAATAAAAATATCAAAGGATGACTCCGAGGCCTGCAAACGCGATGACAAGTTTACCTTGAGTGTCCACAGCTCGACCAGCCAGCTAATAATCAACAACAGCCGTGGCACCTGGATCTGCATAAAAATGTGCAGAAACGTAGTATACGTACACCACATCGGTACTGATAGTTTATATGAGTCCACCAACTGTAAAGAGACCTTTTCCTTTACCAGTTCCCTCAGAGTTATATATAGAGATAGTAAGTAAAATAGGCACATGATTTTTACGTGGAAAAATCCCAACTCAAGGGGACAAAAACCACGACCTACACTGGAAGGATTTTAACTTCACTAACTTGTAATCTCAACTATTACAAGCCACTTTGTAATGAATCTATTACAAAGACTTCAACACACTAACTTGTAATATACTTATTACAAGCCACTTTGTTACTCACTAGTTACAAAGACTTTAACTTATGACTACACTAGTCACAACACAAACACAAATGGTTTATGATTTTGAGTTTCCTAAAACAAAGCTTCTAAGAAAGAAATATAGGATACAATAGAAAGAAAAATAAAAGATTACAACTCAACTAAGGACACATAAGAACACATAGTGAAACTGGTCTGTCTTAGTGGAGTTGTGTTCTTGTTCTTGACACACTTGAGCCTTCAATGCAAGAGCAGATATTCAATGCTTGAGAGAATGTTAGTAAATGCTCAAGTGAATATCTTGTTTGTCTTCCAACTAGATATTATATCTCAAAGACATATCAAGAATGATGTCCATACTTAGTTAGTACACTCTACAACCAATAGGAAGTGACTGCTGCACTATTTCTGCACTGTAGCGTGCACAGTTGCAGGCAGTCACTTTCTGCCACTCCTTTCCAGCTGTAGAGTTGACTTGTACTTCTATAGAGGGAATGTCAAGGGATCAGGTCCCTAAACTGTTTCTTGTGAGTCCAAGCGTACACTGCCCAGATTTCTTGAGTTCATGTTGGTTGGTTGTGCTGGATACGCATCAGGTCCTTTATCTGGTTCTTTACATAAAGTTTGTTAGATCATCAAAACATAAGATTAACCCATCAATTTTCCCCTTTTTGATGATGAAAAACTTTCAAAATTGATATCCAGGTATAGATCCTAACTTAACCAGATAAAGTATCAGAGCCCCATATTGTTCCCCCTGTCTATGTGCTTCCCCCTTAATCCCTGCCATCAATTATCTTCCCCATTTTGGCATCATAAAAAGCCACACATAAAGCATAAAGAAGTCTAACAGAGCTAACACATGCCCCATGTGTGCTCACAACATGATAGAAAACAGAAATAAAAAGGAAACATGCATCATATATAACATAAGGAAGCTGATTCATTAATAGCAGAAGATTTTAATACATAGAAGTCTTTGCTATGAAAACAAAGACTTAATTGGATTGTTGTAACGGGAGCAGTACAGTGAAATCCAATATGCCAATCACAAATAAAACAAAACAAAAACCACCAACATAATCATTAGAAACATAAGAAGACTGGACACTAACGAGAACCTAGGGGGCACTACAAGAGGAAGGCTTGGAGGAGGAGGCAGCCGTAGTTTTGAGGACCAGGTCCATGCGGGCATTTGCAGATATTTGTTCCTCGAGAAGTTTATCCCGCAAGTTCTCCACCTGCTGTCTAAGTTCAGCGTTTTCCTTGGTCAAGCGGGCAACATCCTCATTGAAAGAATTAACAGAACCAGGTTCCCCAACAACTTGACTCAGCTGAGTCTCCAAAATAGCATTCTGAGCCTTCAACTTCCTGATCACTTCAGTTGCATCATTCAGAGCACTGATCAGTTGAGAGATTGTCGAAGTGCTACCCCCATACCTCTCTAAACATTCACACTCCTCTAAAGTTGTCTTTGAAAAGGTCTGCTTGCGGGTTCCTACTCGTGGGTTTTCCAGAGGCACATTGTAGAATTCAAGCACACGAGTAAGGATGAAACCATACGGAAGCCCATGATTGCCTTCTTTGAAATTCACCACCTTGCGCATATGTTCAATCATGATTGTAGGCAAATTGATCGGCTTGAACGAGTCAAGGGACTCAATAAACACCAAATTGGACTTGGAGGCAATGGACCTTCTTTCAGCACGGGGTAAGAGCACTTTGTTAACCAGCTCAAAGAGAAGCTGGTAAGTTGGAAGCAATGCTTTCTTATGGTCCTGTTCCCCCTCCTGGATCGTCCATTCTTTCATAATGGCCCTCCTAAAGTCTCCCTTACAAGCACTCTTAACAGTAGACATCCCCTCAGATGGAACCTGAAGTACCTTCCCCAAAGCATCATCATCAAACACTATATCAACTCCATTGACTAAAACACAGACATGATTCCTTTCAGTGGTGAAGAGAGATGCATAAAAGTTTTGCACTGCGTCCTCGTACATCTTTGGCACATCCACATTAAAAAAATGGTCCCACTTCTGAAACTCCACCATTTCAACAATCTGCCACATCCCGGCCATCTCGGATATTTCAGGGTCAAACATCCGACCACACAACACCTTTTGACTTTGCAACTTCTCTTGCCAAATCCCACTATCACTAGGTATTGTCTTTAGCAAACCTGGTCCCCCAACATTTTCCCTTTTTTCTTCCCCGATTTTTCAGCAGACTTCCTCTTGGTACACTCAACTCCCACAGACATGTCCTTGGTAACTGCTTCATCAACCACAACTCTCTTGATCTTGCCACCACTTTTCGAAGGTGTCACACGTTGTTTTTTCACAGCTTCTTCCGAAGCGCCATCCACAGACTTCTGAGATTTGGATGATCTTTTTACCAGGGAACTTGGTTCCTCTTCTGCATCCTCATCCACTTCAACCACAAGAATATTCTCGTCCACCACTACTTTCCCTTTCTTCATCACTCTTTTCTTCTTCTTTTTAAGACCTTTCTTTCTCTTTTCCAGGGCAGAGTTGAGAGCCTCTTTCTTTTGCAACCGAGTAGATGGTAGCTTAGAGGATGACTCAGGAGTAGCCACTTGCTTACGAAGCTTGAAATGAGCACTTAAGACCATCTCATCCTCATCGTCCTCATTGAAAGGCTCAGAAAGGGGAGGAATAGACTCCAAAGGTTTTGTGTAGAAGATAGGTTCCTGGTTGGTTTCCGCGGGAGGAGAAACTGGTTCCTCAGTAGATTTATCTTTTACGGTGTCATGAACAGAAGATTCGAACAAAACCATGGCCCCCTCATCTCCTAAGAATGGAGTGTCTTCCCCTGAGGTTCTGGAAGGTAAGAGGCTCCTTCAGAAGTGAGACTCTCAGCGGCAATGGCCATGATGTTTTCAGCTGCCTCTTTTTCAGGAGACTCCATGGGAGCCGTAGAGTCTAGGAGAGAGGAGTTCAGCTACTGATCAGGGTCGTCCTCAGAAACTTCTGAAGCCTGAGGGGTGTCGTTTTCTAGGGTTTCTTTGGGTTGTTCAGAAGGAAGAGGATTGGTAGGTTTTGAAGAGAGAGAAGTAATGGCAGGTGGTGAAGAGGAAACTGGTGTGGGGACGACGACATCTGGAATAATAGATGACTGAACTTCTGGTGGAGTAGGAGTGAAGTTAGTGGTAGGAGATGGAGAGGATGAGTTTTCGTATGCCATTGGAGAGAAACACAAAGGGTTCAAGGGAAGTTACGATCTGCAGAGAGGAGATATGAAATGATAGTGCTGAGCAGTTGGAGAGGAGATGGTTTTATAAAAAGGAGAAGCAATAAAGAGGGGGAAGAGGAACAAGCTCAAAAAGGAAACGATGATAGGTTTTTGGAAAATGAAACGTGCAGGAGAAGTGAAAGGATTTGAGATATGGGACGTGATAGACACAGAATCTGAAAAGTCGTATGATGTGGAGATATCATTTAATTTGTTATCTTTTCAGAAAAGCATAGGAAAACACATAACTACTAACCCGTGGCATAGGAACCAAGTCCCGTACCTGTTTTTAAAAAAGATTTTCAGCTTCCTGTTGCAGTACAACGCCATACCTTTTAACTTCTGTGATCACCATGCGTTTCTACCTGCAACGGTATTGATGTGAGTTCGTCTTAGTCAGAAAACAATTTAGCTAACTGTACCTGAGTGTGACTCTCATAGCCAATGAAGGAGGACCAGATCCTTAGTTAGGTTTCATCAACCCCAGTGCCATCCTGTTTCTCTCAAAGTGTTCCCTGCTTAGGGACTTGGTGAAGATGTATACAATTTGATCTTCAGTGCAGCAAAACTTCATGCAAATATGCCCACATTATCTCTGAGGAAATGATGTCTCACATCAATATGCTTGGTTTTTTTGTGCTGAACCGGGTTCTTTGCCATGTTGAGAGCACTGGTGTTGTCACACAGAAGTGGCACACAATCAATGTATACCCTAAAATCTTCCAATTATTGTTTGATCCACAGTAGCTGAGCACAGCAAGATGCAACTGCAACATATTCTGCTTCAGCTATTGAGAGAGCCACTGAGTTTTGATTCCTTGTACCCCAAGAGAAGATTAGGCATGATCCAAGCAAATGAGCCATTCCAGAAGTGCTTTTCCTGTCCACCAAATAACCTGCATAATCAGCATCAGCATAACCAACAAGGTTAAAATTATCACCTGAAGGATAGTACAAAACCAGGTCTTGTGTGCCCTTGAGATATCGTAGAATTCTTTTGGCTGCTTTCAGATGAGACTCTTTAGGATTAGACTGAAATCGTGCACACAACCCCACACTGAATACAATGTCTGGTCTGCTTGTAGTGAGGTAGAGTAGAGATCAAATGATCCCCCTGTACATTGTTTGGTTCACAGGTGATCTAGAATCATCCATGTCAAGCTTGGTTGCAACTGCAATAGGAGTGTCAATCACCTTTGATTCCTCCATGTCAAACCTTTTCAGAAGTTCCTTGATGTACTTCTGCTGACTGATGCATGTTCCCTTCGTGGGCTGCTTCACTTGAAGACCCAGGAAGAAGTTCAGTTCCTCCATCATACTCATTTCGTACTCACTTCCCATGAGTTTGGCAAATTCCTTTCATAGTGAATCTGTCGTAGCCCCAAATATGATGTCATCCACATAGACCTAAACAATGAGCAGGTTCCTCCCCCTTTCTTCAGAAACAGTGTATTGTCAATCTTCCCTCGAGTAAACCTATTATCCAAAAGAAACTTTGAAAGTATCTCATACCAGGCTCTAGGGGCTTGCTTCAATCCGTATAGAGCCTTATCCGATTTGAATACATGTTCAGGATGCACATGACTTTCAAAGCCCGGAGGTTGCTTGACATAAACTTCCTCCTTAAGAAAACCATTCAGAAAGGCACTCTTCACATACATCTGGAATAAGGTGAATTCCATATAGGATGCAAAGGCAATGATGATCCGAATGGCTTCCATACGAGAAACATGGGAAAACGTCTCATCATAGTCAATCACTTCCTCCTGATTGTAGCCTTTAACAACAAGCCTTGCTTTATTCCTTGTGGTGTTTCTATTTTCATCCAGCTTATTCCTGAACATCCACCTGGTTCCTATGATGGTTCTGTCAGAGGGTCTAGGTACCAGGTGGAAGACCTTGTTTCTCTCAAACTGATGCAACTCCTCTTACATAGCAGTAATCCAATTTGCATCCTTCAGGGCTTCCTTGATATTTTTTTGGTTCTATTTGAGATAAAAATGCTGAAAATGCTAGGGAGTTTCTGGTTTTGGATCGAGTTTGAACTCCAGAGTCAAGGGGAGTGATTATGTTATCAAGGGGATGAGAGATTTCGTGTTTCCAATTTGGGACTTGAATTTGATTGGTGGAGGAACTAGGTAGATCAGAAGAGTTTCCCTGCATTCCTCGTTCAGCTACCTGTGGAGTGCCTTGCACAACATCTCCAACTCTTTCTTCAGCTTCAGTGGTTGTAATTTGAGTACCAGGTTCCTCATGTGAAGTTGAGGAGGAAGTTGCATTATTTTCACTTATTTCCTTCATCTGACTCATCATGTCAGCTTTGCCATTTGAGACATCAGATATTTCGCCAAGAACCAAGAGTGGTTCATTGTCCTGATCATCACCATTTCCTTCCTTGTTTGAAGATGGTATCTCATTAAATAACACATGAACACTTTCTTCTACACATCGTGTCCTTTTGTTGTATACTTTGTAGGCTTTGCTTTGAGAAGAGTATCCCAAAAAGATTCCTTCATCACTTTTTGCATCGAATTTTCCAAGTTGGTCCTTCCCGTTGTTCAGAACATAACATTTGCATCCAAAGGTTCTCAGATGTGTTATTTTTGGATTTCTTCCATTTAGCATCTCATAGGGGGTTTTGTTTAAGAAGGACCTGATCATGCACCTGTTCACCAAATAACACGCAGTGTTTATTGCTTCAGCCCAGAAAGTTTTGGCAATTCCACTGTCAATGAGCATTGTCCGTGCCATGTCTTATAGAGTTCTGTTCTTTCTTTCCACCACACCATTTTGCTGAGGAGTCCATGGAGATGAGAAATTATGAGTGATCCCATTCTCATTGCAAAAATCATCAAATTTGGCATTATCAAATTCTGTCCCATGGTCATATCTGATGCAAGCTACTTTCAGTTCCATCTTCACTTGGATTTTCTTGACAAAGGCCACAAATACCTCAATAGTCTCATCTTTTTCTCTAAGAAATAGTGTCCAAGTCAATCTTGAATAGTCTTCCACAATCACAAAGATATACTTCTTTCCACCTCTGCTTGGAATTCTCATAGGACCACATAAATCCATGTGAAGAAGTTCGAGAGGTTTTGATTTGCAAACATCCTTCTTTGGCTTAAAGGATGATTTCACATGTTTTCCTCTGGAACATGCATCACATACTTTGTGCTCTTTGAACTTTGAAATGGGCAGACCACGAACCATGTCCTTCTGTATCAGTTTATTCAAGAGAGAAAAGCTTGCATGACCCAATCTTCTATGCCACTGTTTTGCATCATCATCAACTACCTTTAAGAAGCTTACCTCACCAGATTCCAACGATTCAAAGTCAGCAACATAGATATTCTTGTGCCTTTTGGCTATCAAAACTACCTCACCAGTTACTAGACTAGTAACCGTGCATACTTTAGACAAGAACTCTACTTTGTTTCCTTTATCACATATTTGAGAAACACTCAAGAGATTGTACTTCAACCCATCTACATAGTACACGTTCTCAATTGAGTTCTCAAGAGATCTTCCAACACCGAGAATGTACCCCTTTTTTCCATTTCCAAAGGATACATCTACTCCTTGCAGGGCTTTCAATGAGAGAAATCCATGGTGTTCCCAGTCATGTGCTTTGAGCATCCACTGTCCATGATCCATTGTAGTCCTGTTCCTCTCACCGCTCCCTGCACATATAAATTAAGGGTTAGATTTAGGAATCCAAACAAGTTTGGGTCCCTTGTAATGAGAAAAAGGGTGAATAAGAGCTCTTCTAGTCCATGCAGGTAAAAACCGATTTTTCTTTGTTGGACCCGGTCCCCTTTTAATAGTCACTTTTTCAGCAAACACTTTATTTTTCTGAACAGATTGAACCCTGGCAGTGCAGTTTTCCTTGAAGTGCCCATTGTCCCCATAGTGGGTACAAAGCCAGTTGTCTGGAATAGTGACATACTTGCTGTGAGGGTTGTAAGGAATTTTCTCCTTTTGGAACCCAATCCCCTGCCTGTTCCCACTGTTATTAAAGTACATGGCAGTAACAACATCTGTGGATCAGGTCCATTTTAGTGATTTCTCAAGATCAACTTTTAGTTTAACTACTTCAGCTTGATGTTGCATGTTTTTCTCAAGCTCACAACACAAACTTGTTTTCACATCATTCAATTATTTTTCAAGCTTAATGTAGGTCTCACTAGCTACTTCCTTCCCTTTCTCTATGCTCATATGCCTAAGTTCTAATTTGAGTCCCTCAATTGTTTCCTCTAGGTCTGTGATTACCACCAAAAGGTCATCTCTCTCTTGCTCAACAACATTTATTTTTTCAGCTAGAGTGTTCTTTTCATTGCTCAGGTTCTCCACCGTTTCCTTCAGGTCTACCAGCACTACTGTTAAGTCATCACTCTCATTTTATACACTAAGTATTTTACCAGTTAGAGATTCTTTTTCTTTCTCACGATCACTTATGGTCTCTTTCAAGTCAACTACACAAACAACTAGATCATCTCTAGATTGTTCAGCTTATCCTAGCTCTATGGTCAAGGCATCCTTATCATAAACTAAGAAGTAGTAAGTATCAATAAGAACATTAGCTAAGGACATTAATTTATTAGAAGAGTAGGACTTTAGATTTCTCTAAACATCCCTGAAATTTACCTCATCCTCGTCATCTTCTTTATCATCATCAGACTGAGCCATTAGAGCGAATCGTGAATCA
The DNA here is from genome assembly GCA_005239495.1 of Nicotiana undulata. Taxonomy (NCBI): domain Eukaryota; kingdom Viridiplantae; phylum Streptophyta; class Magnoliopsida; order Solanales; family Solanaceae; genus Nicotiana; species Nicotiana undulata. Next base: position 73,910 of record ML251601.1, on the reverse strand, counting down.
TATTCCTTGCCTTTGTTCTCTACTGCCATTATGGAACTGATTCCTGTATCTGGTTCCTCTTCTGATTCACTGGAGGAATCTCCCCAAGCAGCAAGAGCTTACTTCACAACATTGTCAGCTGCACTTTTTCGGCTGAATCGTTGTCAGGAACCTGGTTCCTCTTTATTGTTTTGTCAGAGTTGTGTTTGAAGGGCTCCTGCTTCAGAAGTAGGCAGTCTTTGATGAAGTGCCCTGGCTTTCCACATTTATGGCACAAATCATAGTTCCTTGGTTTACTTGAATTGCCTCTCCTTGGTATACCACCATTTCCTTGAACCATCTTTTGAAATCTCTTAGTGAGATAGGCCATGTCACTATCTTCTTCACTTGAGTCGTTGTCTTCAGCCTTGAGAACCAGGTTCTTTTCCTTCTTTGGTTCTCTTCTTTCACTGTCTTTCTTCTTCTTCATCTCGTATGTCTTCAGATTTCCAATCAGCTCGTCCATGGTTAGAGTTTGTAGATCCTTGGCTTCAGTAATGACATTCACCTTGCTTTCCCAAGAACCAAGTAGGACATTGATAACCTTTCGTACCAGCTTGTTTCTAGGGATTATTTCTCTTAGTGAGTGAAGGTCATTAACGATGGATGTGAACCTAGTGTGCATGTCTTGTATAGACTCATCATCCTTCATTCGAAACAACTCGTACTCAGTGGTGAGAATGTCGATCTTGGACTACTTAACCTGAGTTGTTCCTTCGTGTGCCGTTTGCAGGGCTTCCCATATCTCTTTTGCTGATTGGAAAGCTGATATTCTATTGTACTCATCAGGTCCTATACCACATACCAAGATTTTCTTGGCTCGAAAGTTCTTCTCCACATCCTTCCTATCAACGTCACTGTATTCCTTTCTGGTCTTGGGCTCCAATGTACCAGCTTCTCCAACCTTCTTCATGGGAACATGTGGGCCGTCACAAATGACATCCCATAGTTCGGAATCTTCAGCCATTATAAAGTCATGCATACGAGTCTTCCACTATCTGTAGTATTGACCATTGAATCTAGGAGGTCGGTATGTTGATTGTCCTTCTTCAAAGTTGGGTGGAGAATCCATTTTAGATCCTTTCTAGGTGTTAACCTTTTAGAAAGAACCTGTTCTGATACCAATTGATAGTTTATATGAGTCCACCAACTGTAAAGAGACCTAGTCCTTTACCAGTTCCCCCAGAGTTATATATAGAGACAGTAAGTAAAAGAGGCACAAGATTTTTACGTGGAAAAATCCCAACTCAAGGGGACAAAAACCACGACCTACACTGGTAGGATTTCAACTTCACTAACTTGTAATCTCAACTATTACAAGCCACTTTGTAATGACTCTCTTACAAAGACTTCAACACACTAACTTGTAATACACTTATTACAAGCCACTTTGTTACTCACTAGTTACAAAGACTTTAACTTATGACTACACTAGTCACAACACAAACACGGATGGTTTATGATTTTGAGTTTCCTAAAACAAAGCTTCTAAGAAAGCAAGATAGGATACAATAGAAAGAAAAACAAAAGATTACAACTCAACTAAGGACACATAAGAACACGTAGTGAAACTGGTCCGTCTTAGTGGAGTTGTCTTCTTGTTCTTGTCACACTTGAGCCTACAATGAAAGAGCAAATGTTCAATGCTTGAGAGAATGTTAGTAAATGCTCAAGTGAATATCTTGTTTGTATTCCAACAAGATATTATATCTCAAAGACATATCAAGAATGATGTCCATACTTAGTTAGTACACTCTACAACCAATAGGAAGTGACTGCTGCACTGTTTTTGCACTGTAGCGTGCACAGTTGCAGGAAGGAACTTTCTGCCACTACTTTCCAGCTGTAGAGTTGACTTGTATTTCTGTAGAGGGAATGTCAAGGGATCAGGTCCCTAAACTATTTCTTGTGAGTCCAAGCGTACACTGCCCAGATTTCTTGAGTTCATGCTGGCTGGTTGTGCTGGATATGCATCAGGTCCTTTATCTGGTTCTTTACATAAAAATTGTTAGATCATCAAAACATAAGACTAACCCATCAAGTACCTATTAAGTATCAAGACTAACCCCGAGGAATTAGTGATGAGGGACAGTCAAGACACCTATCAGGCTAAACAACCTGAACAAGTGTGAAAGTAAACTAACAGAGAAAAACAATATTAATATACAACTGAGCAGGATAAGGAATACCAAAAAATACTTGTAGCGAGACACTAATAACAACAATATTTAATAGGAAGCAGTCGGGTATAATGCCGTAGAGTAAGTTGGATGCAATCTAAGTCCAGTGAATTCAAAGTAAAGGAAAAACCAGCAACAACTCAAAAAGAACAACCACTTCCACACCAGATTTGTTCAAGCATTTCCATGAGGTACCAAACCTCATAATTACAGCTCACAGTTCCCAATTCTTGAACCCTAATCACTTGGCATCTTGCGCCCATATTACAACTCATATCCGCACTGACGACTCACATGCTACTAGAACATTCCTCACATAGAAGTCAAGTAGACTAGAGTACGTATAATGGTATATGAGATTCACCTTTTGAAACTGATATGGGGATTTAACTAAGTGTATGCTTGTGCAAGTGTTCTACCACATTTCGAGTCAACAAATAGGAATAACGACAATGAATGACACATAAGAAACGATCACGCAAAATGTACAATGTAATAAAAGCAGCAATGAAGTTTGAAGCAACTACCGGCACAACAAGATTAGCTACATCGAACTTAGCAAAGAGTGCATCACAGAGGAAAATAATTAGTAGTATGCTAAGGAAAACAACAATCAAATACAAGCGCACATAAAAGGGAAATGACGACAAGAGCCCTCCCGAGGTACTGCCTTGTAGTCTCAAATCGTAAAATGAATCACAACTTTCTTTACATCACCGCGGGAGCATTGATATTTAGTTTTGAAAATCATTTTCCCGAAATAGCATCCCACCTTTTATCCCACCTTATCACATTGCATGGCTTCTGTTGTTCCCCTACTAGCCACGCATTTCAAGCCCACCTTAATCACCACATGCGTTTCAACACTCATACCTTATACCATCGCATGCATATCAATAATAACAACATCACGACAGAAACCTCATGCAATATAATAACAGCCGCACAACAAAAAGCTCATGCAAACACAATAATAACCACACGGCAGAAACCTCGTGCAAACATAATAACAATCGCACGACAGATATCTCGTGCAAACAACAGAATGATTCTCTCAACAAAGCACGCATGCCAAAAACATAATAACTCAAATAAATGAATTTCACAATATGTGCCCATATGCCACAACATTTTCTAAAAAAAACTTCAATATCACAACCACGCATAGCCCTCGACTCATAACACTGAATACAATAGCCACAACAACAATAACACGAGAATACGACAAGTAAATCAACACAAAAACTTCAGAACACAAAGAAACTGAGAAATGAACTCGCAAAGAAAGCGCAACAGGGAAATAGTAGTCTCAACAAGAATAGTTAAAGTGTCACGATGCAATTTCTCAATAGGCGGTGATGGCGCCCAACGTCGCCGCTAGGAAAGCCAATAGTGAACTAACTAGGTATATATTCTTTTAACATTTTTGAAATAGTTGATTTTTAATTATTAAATAAGTAAGAGATGAGAAATTTAATAAAATAAAGTGTAGCCAAATTAAAGATCAAGTGTGGTGAAATAAATATTAATAAAATAAAGTGTAACCAATATCATCGTTTTGGGCTAGTTTCATGACATTGTGAGCCCGAGAGGGTGGGGAGATTAGTGATTGAGTGAGGCCAAGGGCCTGATTGTGAGGATATTTATGGGATCTACCCATTGCAGTATGCCATATTGCTTTATATATGTTATTATTATATGGATTGGGGCTGCACGCCGCAGCAGGCCTTATAGGCTTTATTATTATGGGATCGGGATACACGCCGTAGTAGGCCAGATTGGCTTATTATAGCGATTGGGCTGAAAGAGCCCCTCCAGAGTCTGCACCCCCACAATGCGCGTAGTTGATATTATATTGAGGGATGGATCTTCCCTCGACATGGATCTTGACTAATTATTTATATTGAGGGATGTATCTTCCTTGGACATGGATCTCCTAATTATTTATATTGAGGGATGGATCTTCCCTCGGCATGGATCTTGCCTAATTATTTTTATTGAGGGATCGATCTTTCGTAGGCATGGATATCGCCTAATTATTTATATTGAGGGATGGATCTTGCCTAATTATATATATTGAGGGACGGTTCTTCCCTAGCTAGATTGGCCCTATACAGTACTGAGTGACTGAATGTCAGTTATTATATATATATATTTGGGATGGATCTTCCCTGGGCTGGATTGGCCATATACAATACTGAGTGACTGTGCGCGAGTTGTCATTTATATTTGGGTTGGATCTTCCATGTACAGTGTCGAGTGACTGAGTGTGCTGAATATTGAGCGTGAAGAGTGGAAATGCGAGACAATGAGATTGAGTACTCTAAGAGTGTGAGTACACGACTTCATCATTGTGCTGCATTGCATTAGACATGCATACTTTATATGTAGGCATAGAGAAGTATTTTTCCTCATGCCATCTGATAATGAAATTTCTTATTTATCGTTAACGTTTTGAGAAAAATCACAAATTTCAGACTTACTCATATTTTCGGTGATTTTCGGCAAAATATTTGAGTTTTACTGTTATACTTGAAAAGAAAATGTTTATTTTCTGAAATTGTATACGAGCGGAGCATTTTATTAGTGAGTTATTACTTGTGCTGCTTTAAATTTTAATATTATGAGATGTTATTGGTTATTGGTGTGGACTTTGACCTTGGTACAAGCTCGTCACTATTTTTAACCTAATGTTAGGTTTGTTACTTATTGAGTACATGGGGTCGGTTGTACTCTACTACACTTGTGCACCTTGCGTGGATATTTTGGATGTTGATGTTGTTGTACATGGGCGGAGCTAGCATTGAAGATGTGCCTGTGATCCAGTCACAACTACCTCTTGTTTTAGGTAGCTTTGGATTTTTTTTAAAAATCTGTTCATGCATATTTCAAACTGATGACGTATTTTTATTTCACACAAGATTTGGGAATTATAATCTTAAAAGCTTATGATTTGTGCTACAAGTCCTTGGGGAGTGTATTAGAGTTTGTTAAATATTAATTGAATCGGATTGTTGTTATTTGGCTTACCTAGCGGGTGAGGTTAGGTGTCATCATGACTAGTTGAATTTTGGGTCGTGTCAATTTTGGGCAGCCTGAGAATGGTGTTTTGTGGAAGGATGTTGGGTATTGAATTGCGGAAGCTCGGCTAACATTATGAAAATATCATGGTCGATGGGCATTAATGTTCAGATTTTACTACCGGGTGCGGAAGGTTGTGGGAGTACGTCCATGGGGAGGTTGTACATGTGTGACATGTTAGTCATCCGATTGTTAGAGACTTAAATAAGGTATGGAGATTTTGTTACCGTCGCCGAGGGGGGAAATTATGACTAAAAGGCGCTCTATTTCTGTGGATAGTGGGAGTTTGTTCCATATTTGATGATTGCTCTTGTGTGTCATGAATAGGGTCATTGTGGATCCTTGGAAGGTTAGTGACCCAGTATGGGATGATCAAAATCGGCTTGAGGTCAGCTAGTAGACTTAATGTGAATGATGCTCTACATCATATCATGTCAGATGTGTTCATTCAGCATAACACTGCTTATGGAGGAGTCTTCGGGTGTTGGATGTTATTCCTGTCGTCGACTATTCTATGTAATACTATATTATTCCATATGGGTTGTGAGATGGCTTGATTATTCGCACGCGCGTTGTGGTCATGTGTAGCTTGTCGTTATTGCACCTTAGTCGTGCTTGAGTTTTTTAGCACGTGGCGATATCTGTCTCCCCGGGTCACATTTATACACTTGGCGTGCTTGTGGTCGATATTTGGGCATTTCATAGGTATGAGCATTATGTCTCTATGGGTATTTCCTTATTGATTGTTTTGTGTGGATCGGGTGGCATGGCGCCACATGTATGATATTTGGATCGGTTACACGCTGCAACGGAATCATGTGTGGATCGGGTTGCATGCCGCAATAGTGAGATGTTGAGCACGATTCCCTATACTTATTTTTGTGTATTTTGTTTCTCATTCACTAATAACGGTTCATAGAATCTAGTCGGCCGTTTCATTTGTTACGCGAGTTGGGTAGTTCTTTTCCAGAGTTCGTTCTTCCTTATGTGTCATATTCAAGTTACATCTTGTTGGCGCATTGATGGCATCATATGAGGTTTTGGTCAGTATCTGAGGTGGCTTATTGCCCGAGCAGCGTGTATTGGGTGAGATGAGGTTATTGGACCTGAAATCAATGCAATCAGATTTATATAAGGTATATTAGAGGGAAAATGTCACTATTCGGTTCAAAATGAGGCAAGAGTTCTTTTTGAGCGGAGGACTCTATGATTTAGTGGTTTAGCAGGTGGTTATGAGTTTCTACTTATTGTTTTTTAGTAATCCACTAGGCAGTTCCTAGGTCTAGTTTTTATATATATAGAAAACTGAAAAACAAAGTGTCATGAAGTACTAAAAAATGAAAGAAATAAAACTTGCAAACTACATAGAACCTATTATCAAAGTTGAGTTAGATGATCAACAATGATAGCACATGAGATCTAATGCAACTTTTATAACTTAAAACTAGACCTTGAAGCCCGTTACACTTAATGTCCAGTTGATTAATCCTCTCTTTGTAAAAATAGCCGTACACTGCTCAGTTCCTCCTGCTTGCACAAATAGCCAACTCGTTTATAGCCTCCTCACATTTGTTTACTAGCCACTGTCCATTCTATGATATGGAGCAATTTTCCTTGATAGTGTATCCTTGTATATTGAGTGATGCATTACACTTCCACAGTATGCCATCCAAGTATTTCACCCCTGCATAAAAAAATAAGCCACACAAAATTTGAACAAAGTACACTGTCTAAACATGTACAAGTGTACTGCTTTTATGCTCATTTTCGCATGCATTCCCTAGCTTATCTTTTGAGACCTTTGCATGATTTTTTTTCTTTAACTATCCAACTAGCTTTCCTTGTGAATATTTTACTCTAATTTGTATCCCAAATGTCCGATATGAGCGGCCAAAATAGCCATGATGAGTGAGTTGTCCATTGTTGCTCAGGTTCACCGTGCCACAGATCTCGCGACGCCAGGTCTCTAGCGAGAGAGAGTTGGCGTATTACCTCGCGTAGCCTTGGTGTTAATCTCGCTCTTGGCCTAGCTAGGCGAGGTGTATAGCGCAATAGAGCATGACATAAACCGTGCGTCACCAGGTAAATAGCGTAGATGAGCTGGCGTCTTACCTCGCGTCGCGTGGGGAATGTTCTTGCTGGAGGTTCTGTTGGGCGTGGTCTACAGCAATGGTAGACACTGTGCGTCGCCATGTCTATAGCGAGATAGAGATGGCGAAGGACCTCACGTCGCTTGGTATTTGAACTCGCTACTAGGCTAGCTAGGAATGGTCTATAGCAAAGTTTGAAGGGCGCTAAGCCTGCTGTGATGCACGAAATTGTTTTCACCACCAAGACCAACACCGGGGACAATATTTCTTGTTGCCATGCTTGATGCAATATATAAATGTTCATTTTCCTCCTTTGTTTCATGCTTGTGCATGCCATCTTTCCTCCTTCAAGGGAATGAGCACATAGTGCTAATACCACCCATAGACGTCCTAATAAATGGCATGGCATGAATACAATAACTTCTCCTACAAAAAGGAACACAGGGTTAGTAGAAAAAATGATCACCATGTACTCATCCCGAAGGATTTGTACATGATGATCTAATGAATTCTCCAGCTCTCTACTCCACCTTTCCTCCATACTCCTTAGTTCTTTGCAACTTTCACCCTTAAATAGTTGGCAAGGTAATCCGCTAGTTTGTTCCCCTCCCGATATATATGTGTGACACCATATTAATACAACCATTCAACAACCTCTTAATCTCCTCCATCTGATCCACAATACACCAAGGAGGTTCCCATGAACCCTCTTATATATTTTTAAGCAACATTGAATCAGTTTGGAGCCAAACATGATGATATTGATGCAAGCTACTATACCTCAATTCTTCCAGGATTGCCAAAGTTTCTGCCTTCGTATTTGTAGCCTAATCAATCTCCCTTCATGCATCATATATGACATCTCCATATTCATCCCTTAGACAGAATCCTACAACAGTCCTTCCAGGATTTCCCCTAGATGCTCCATCAATGTTTATTTTGATCCACCCTTCCATAGGAAACTCCCATATCACCTTCTCATACTTCAATCGTGGAGTATATTTTTCCATCATGGAAATCAACTCTGCCACTTATAAGGAACATTACATAGACCTGGCTTTCTTACGCATACAAGAGCTTGTAAAGTGGTTGTAACTTGGTAAATCACTCTACTAATTGTCACAGCCTCCCAATATTTTAAGCTCTTCCTTTTCTTCCACAACTCTCAAAGAATACATGAAGGTAAAGCTTGCATAATAGGCTTCAATCTATGACATACCTGGGCAGTCCAACATCTAGTGATTGCTTGGTGCAATGTCAATCCTTCCATAGATATCCCTGCCCTTGATAGGAAATATTTACACACACATCTAGCAGCCTCAGATGTGAAGAACAAATGCTGTAATGATTCTTGCCTAGGTTGAACATAACACCAACACTTTGAAGGCATAAAATAACCTAACCTTCTCATGAAATCATCCAAAGGTAGTTTTGCTCTCCAAACCTTCCACATGAAGAATGAGATTTAAAAGGTAAGACTTTCACCCATATCATGTTATATGCCATCCTTGGTTCATTTCTTCTTCTCAAATAATCCTAGGTGGATTTAACACTAAATTTCCCTCGAGTCTCAAACATCCAATATGACACATCTAATTCTTGTTGCATCACTAAAGGCTTTAACTTCTTCACAATATGAGCTGCATATTCCTCAGGCAATAATTCAGTCAATCTATCCACATCCAAAGTACCATTATCCACCACATCATATACATTATGATTCATCTATCCTAAAATCATGAGGAACTAGGAAGTATAAAGCTCCTAATCCCGTCAAGTTATCAAAGCAGAAGAGTGAGGATCCCATCTTTGGACACCAAGTGATTTGATGTTCAGTTAGATCTCTGCATTCCAACATTTTCCTCCATATATGTGATCCACCCCTCCTCCATGGTACAATCACTGCATTAAGCTTCTTACAATATTTTTGGCTCATAAATACACTCCAGGAACTTGGCTTTGTTCTAAAATTCCATCACAACTTGGAAAAAAGAGCTTTAGATACATCATGAAGAGATATAAATCCAATTCCACCCTCTTCACATGGCATGTATAATGTATTCCAAGACGCCCAATGCCTACTACTACCACCAATAATACTGCTCCAGAAGAATTGTGCAAACATCTTCCGTAACTTGTTTATGACATTGTTGGGAGGGTTAACAACTGAAAGAAGATGAATGGGAATTCTTTGAAGTACATGTGAGATCAACACTGCTCTCCCACCTATAGAAAATAATTTGCCCTTTCACGATTGTAATTTATCCATCACCTTAGTCATCAATCCCTGATAGTAGTCTATCTTTCTCCTAACATAAAAGATGGGGCATCCTAAGTAAGTAAATGGAAACTCCCGCCTTCTCATTCCAATAATTCTCTCTACCTTTATGACCACCTGCAACCTTGTTGAATGATGTATGTAAATATCAGATTTACTCTTATTCACCAATTGTCCAGATGCAACTTCATATGCACTCAAGACTTCCATCACTAAGCGTAATGACTTAGCACTTGAAGAAGAGAAGACAATGGTGTCAACTGCATATGCTAAGTGATTGATCTTAGGACTCCACTTAGGCAATCCAAACCCACGGAAATATCGGTTCAAATGCAAAGCATTTAAGCCTCTTCTCAATACCTCAGCATCCAGAATGAAGAGAGTAGGAGACATTAGATCCCCTTGCTTAACACCCCTAGTGGATTTGAAGAAACCATGAGGTTGAGCACTGAATACCAATTGTTTGAATCAATTCCATAAATTAACCCTATGAATCTCTCACAAAACCTCATCTGTCTTAGAACCTTAGTCAGGAATATCCAAGAAAGTCTATCATAAGCTTTAGTCATATCAAGCTTCATTACTACATTAGGTCCAACTTAAGTCCTCAACCTTATGTCATTACTACATAAGCTTCAACTATGCTTCACCCTTTCACAAACCATGCTTGCTTTTCAGAGATAATATAAGGAAGCAACCCTACTAACCTCTCATAGATCACCCTTGAGATGATTTTATTAGTGAAATTGCTAAGGCTTATGAGTCTCATGTCTGAAAATGTTGTCACTTCCTTCTTCTTTGGTAGTAGAACCAGGTTAGTGTGAGTAAAACACTTAGGAAGCTCTTGACTATTAAGAAAGGCTCTCACCATATCAAAGATGTCTTCTCCAATTATGTCCCAAAAAGCATGATAAAAGCAGCCTGTGAAACCATCCGCCCCCCTGCACTTTCTCCATTAAGGCCAATAACAACATGTTTGACCTCTTCTTTTGTGGGCTGTCTGATCAACTCCAAATTATGCTCTAAATTTACCAATGTAGGCACATGATCAATTATTCCAAATGCAGTAGGAAAAATTGTTTCACTGAGCTGATCTGTGAAAAATGGACAGCTTCTGCAGCAATCTCCTCATCTGTTTCTATCCAGTATCCAAGCCTATTTTGAATCCTCTTAAGCTGCAATCTCTTCCTTCTACCATTGACTTGTGCATGAAAGAACTTAGTGTTCCTATCCCCATCCTTGAACCATTGTACTCCTGATTTTTGTTTTCAAAATTCCTTCTCCAAAGCAAGGAATCTAGTTATTTTTGCCTGCACTCTCTTTTATCTTTCTCGATTTAGTTGCGTAGTATATGCTTCAAATTGGGATTCATGAACCATAACAACTTCTTCTAGACTTTCTATCCTCTGAAAAATATCTCCATAAGTAGCTTTGCTCCAAGTTGATAGTGCATTCTTCAACTTCTTCAGCTTGTTGAAGAGGATAAAAGGATTGGCACTAAAATCAACATGCCAATTTTCACGCACCACATTTTTAAATGATACATGTTTCACCCAAAATTTGAGGAATCTGAATGATTTCTTGACTGGAGTTGCCTGAAGATCACATTTCAACATCATTGGGCAATGGTCAGACCCAATCTTAGATAGGTGAGTAACCTCCAAACCTAGAAAATTTTGTTGGAATTCCATGTTAGCAACACAACGATCAAGCCTTTTGAATATGCAATCATCTTCCGCTCGCCCATTCCACCATGTATATATACTGCCCGTGAAGCCCAAATCATAAAGATTGCACGTATTAATACAATGTCTGAAATCATCCACCTCATTTATGGACACTGGTAGGCCTCCAATTGTTTCCCTCATCCCAGATTACGTTAAAATCTCCACCAACAAGCCATGGGACAGTCATGTTTGTAGCCGTGTCATACAATGAATCCCACAATTCAATCCTTTCTATAGCATCACATTTAGCATACACTAGTGTGAGAATAAGCTCCAGCCGAGATTCAGTATGTAATAACCTTACTGTGAGTTGCTGCACCATATTATATAATATAGTTACCTCAAAAACTTCATCTATAAATGCCCAGATTTTGTTAGAAACATTTGCAATAGATTGTGCAAAACCAATCCTCCTTCTATATCTTTCCAACTTTCTAGCTTGTTGCATTGGTTCCATGAGACCTATGAAATCAAAATGATGTTGTCTATGCATTGTACCTAGCCTCTCAAAAGCTTGTTGAGTATTCACTGACCTAATATTCCAAATGAGAGAATCCATTACAAATTATTGGATTTACTTAGGGCTCTTCGTGTTTGTACCCCAGCTACTGGAACATTGAATGTTTCCTTTGCTGTCTTCTTCTTTCCTTTGGCTGCTGGACCTGTTCAATGTGCCTTGGAGAGAGATCTCCTTATCGAGCTATATGAAGAAAATATTGGGTAGTCGATTCGTCATCCAAATCCTTTCCAGCTCCATCAAATTTATCTTCTTCACCAATGTTTACCACTGCAGGCACCATACTATTTTTTGTAGTTATAGGTATCATTGAACCTATAGTTTGGCCTCCCTTACGTTTATGCTGCTTCAGTTATATTTTTGCCAATGAAACAGTGTTACCTGTTTTGTTTATCACTTCAGCAATCTCTTTTAATGGATGAAGGTTCTGCCTTTGAGCAACTACTATTGTATCAACATTATCAACTTGTATACAATTAGTTACTCCCCTATTCCTCCTGGATCAATCGCCTGTACCACAGCTCCTTTAGGTTTTACTGTAGCTTTATTAGGGATTACTGTAGCTGCATGTTTAGGGCTTGAATTTTCTTGCTCATTGGCTTCACCTTCTCCTTTGTTTTCCAGATTTTCCTCATTGTGCTTTGTGACACTTGTGTTTGATATTAAAGCCTTTCCACTAACACTTTGATCAGCATCTTCTTGCTCTTCATATGTTGAATCCTCCTCACCTTGTGCACCATCAAGTACTTCTCCTTCCTCAGAATCTTCCTCTATCTAGTTAGCCCATAATCTTCCACCACTCCATTGAGACTTCTCATTAATCGTAGGAAATTCAACTGTATTGTTTGTATCAATAGATTAAGATGGAATTTCTGCACGACTTGTTGGTAGTAACTATGTTACCTCCAAAAGCTCTATTGACCCATTGTGTCGTAGACTCATTTTGAAGATTCTCAGGACTCCCAATCCGTGGATCACTAGGATTAAATTTAGGAGCAGCATGGTTCACTTTCTTAGCCGACTTAGGCAATATTTGTTTCCCACTCTCAGTAGGAGATGGTTTATCCACTTGAATCACTTCTTGAACTTCATCAATGACTGCCAATTGATTCTTCTGCACTTCCCCAACCTCTTCATTCTCTAGAGCTGCAAATTGATTAGAAATTTGAACCTGCTTATCACCAGAATTATCAACTGGAACCAACTCCTTTCCAGTTTTAGATAGAGTATCTTGCTTTACACCAGTTTTAACTTGATTGTCCCTAACTTCTTTTCACTGCTCACTCACATTGCCCACAACCTTTCCACTTGTGAGAATCATCAATGGTCCTTTATCCTTGCCTTTTCCTTGTTCTTTTCCAGTACCAACATGCTTTTCATATCCTTTGTTCTCCATTAGCTCTAGATGCAATCGCCAACAGTCTAGCTCATCATGTCCTTGAAGTTTACATTCCTTGAAATATTTAGGAAGATAATCATAATTCACCTTAACCCATTCTGTCCTAACTTCCCTAGTGACTTCATCGTCAATATCCATACGAATTTTCTTAGGCAAGCCTGCTAAGAGATCAATGAGCACTTTCACACGATCACAACTAGGCATAGTTTTATTAATGGTCGCCATATCCAGATGCAATGGCTTACTAACTATTGAAGCTAATGAAAAAAGACATTCCTTGACAAAGAATGTAGGCAATAAATTTGGAAAAGATATCCATGCCATTACCTTAGGAGTTTTCTCTCCAACTTTAAACTTTGAATCATAAATCAACATCCTCAACTAATATTTGTAACCATCTTTGGCCTTGAAATAATAAACACTTTTGAATGAAAAATCTATAAAATCTTGCCATAGTGTCGGTCGTACCAAGACATGCCTGTCCCTAATGAATCCCACGTTACATTATCCTTTGATGTAGTTCTTGGAGCTCTGGCCATCCATATGAAAACTTACATAAAACAACATATTGTAAGCCTTATATTACATTCATACGTTCCACCTCCGCGTCTGAAAACTTCACCAATGATTGCCCATTCACAACTATTGCTCGTCGAAGGGGAATTGGTTCAACAATAGCGGCTCATTCATGCATGGCAATATTCGACGTACTAGGTTTCAAAAATTGTAAGTAGTCTAATGGTTGTGGATTGGTATTTGATATAGTTGGGTTGGGGAGAGGGTGGGGGAGGGCTGACCAGTCATTTGCGATGGCTAGCCGCCAGCCAGATTGACCATGGAAATGATCAACATGAATATCGCTTCTAGGGTTTAGGGTTTGCTAGAGGATGAGGATCACTTTCTCCCTCTAGGACACACACTCTCTCTCACTCTAAAGATATTGGCGATTTACGTACTCATACTATACCTCGTTTTCATTGTTCCAGTATCACGAGGGTTGGATTATGGCTTATGCGTAACGAGGTATAGTACATGCATCAGATTAGTGAATTTACAACTTCTACAGTTGGAGGATGTTATTATGGGCATACGAATTATGTGGTGAATTGTGTGGTTTCAGCATGGGTGTATGATCATATTTGGTACAACAGGTTGAGATTGATACAATGTTCGTATGTTGGAATAAGACCTGATAAAGAATTTCGAGTGTTGGAATTTGGTCCTAAGGATTGTTGGCAGAAATAAAAGGGAGAATCTTCAGTCTGGCTCGAGCTAATGTGCTGACCTGGGTTGTGGTGGCACAGGTAGATGCAAAGGCATTGAGCAGTGGTTTCGAGGCAACTCCGGAGCAGTTCTTGGCACGGTCGAGGATGAACGTATGTTTAAGTGGGGGAAAATGTAACTACCCGAACGGTCGTTGAGTCCTTGAGTAGCTTCATTTCATGTATTATGAATTGTACGTGTGGTCGAAATTAAATTTGGGAAGTTCGGAGTTGTATCGGAAGGAAAATTCTTAATTCAGAAGCTTTAGGTTGGAAAAGTTGGCCAAGGGTTTTACTTTTGAGTAAACGACCTCAGAATCGGGATTTGAAGGATCCAATAGGTTTGTATGATAGTTCAGACTTAGGCGTATGTTCGGGTTGAGTGTCAGGTCACTTGGGAGCATCTTAGCGCTTATTATAGAAAGATAATAAGGATTTCGTAATTTTGATATGAAGTGAATTTTGATATTATCGATGTCCGTTTAGGTTCCGAGCCTTAGAATAGATTTGTATCATTATTTGTGTCTTGCAAGCAAAATTTGGATTCATTCCGGGATGTTTAAGTGTAATTCAGACGCATTCGGCGAAGCTTAAAAGTGTAAAGAAAGGTTTCGATCGTCGTTTCATAGTTTTGATGTTTTTTGGCATGATCTGAGGCTTCAACTAAATTCGTATCATGTTTTAGGATGCGTTGGTATGGTCAGTTGGGGTCCCGGAGAACCCGGGTGCGAATCGGATTGGATCGGATCAAATTTTGGACTTAAAAAATTTCTGCAGCTTAAGGCTTCTAGTGTAATTACACCTGTGAGGTTTTAGGTGTAGGTGCGAGACCGCAGGCACGGTCCGGTGGTCACAGAAGGTTGATTGGAGCCGGGAAAGGCCGCAAATTCGAGGATATTTCTGCATCTGCGAGCTCGCAGATGCGAAGAATATTCTGTATAAGCAGAAATGAATAGGACGGGCTGGAGTCGCAGAAGCGGAAGGGCTCCGCATGTGCGAGTGCGCAGGAGCGAGGTTTTGGCAGCAAAAGCGGTCCCGCAGGAGCGAAATTGTTCAGGAGAAGCGGATTTTCTTAGGCTTTGAGGGAACCGCACTTGCGATGGATTTTTCCGCAGGTGCGACTGTATGGATGTAGGTGCGAAATATCGCTGGGCAGATGGGTTCTTTTAAATCGAGACTTAGCTCTCATTTCTCTCATTTTTCACTAGGATGGCCGAATTTAGGGAGCCAATTTGAGGAGTTATTCATCAAGCAACACAAGGTAAGTGATTCCCACTATTACAAATTAAATATATGAGTTATATACGGATTATACATGAAACTTATGGAAATTGTGGGTTTCTAAGAGAGAAACCTAGAATTGATAATTTTGGATTTTGACCACGATTTTGGAAATGGAATTAGGAATAAATTATATATTTGAGTTCGTGGTGTTGTAGGTAATTTTTATCTTCAAAAACTTTTGGAATCCGGGCACGTGGGCCGCATGGTTGACTATGTTGACGTTTCGAGCAGAGTTGGGAATTGTTGTAATTTAATTAATGATGATGTTAGGGGTATTTTTATTGGTTTTCATGGTTTTTTGACTAGTTTCATATCGATGGCATTTGGTTTGAGGTTTTAGAGAGGCGTCGAAGCCGGTTATGGAACTTCGGAGCGATGTAAGTCTCCTGTCTAACCTTTTGAGGGAGAATCTACCATGTAGGTATTATACCTATTATGTGCTACATGTTGTGGGAGCTGCACGCATTTGAGGTGACGAGTCTCCATGCGTATGCTAGGATTTCTGAATATGTCCGGGTAGACTTAAGTTCACGCAATGTTTTAATTGTACTATTTGAGTTATCCTTGTCTGTTTAATTCCTTTATTTTGCATTACGACTTGAGACTAGGCTTGCGCAAAATGATAGAGTCGCTACTGTAGAGATTTGATGAGCTACTTGATTAGCCACGAAATATTGTGCTTCCCTTACGAATTTATCCGACGTTGTATGTTTTCATCGAAAAGCTTCCTTAAATTTCATAACTCACTCGTATATTCTTGAATGAGTTTGTATTGGTAAAAATAGGCTTCACACGTGCAATAATTCTGATGACAAGGCAATCCATGTGGAGCAATAGAAACATGACAACTGGTCATAAATTTACAAAGAGGTACGAGACAAAGAGGAACGAAACAACATACCCACGAGATAATTAGATACGAGAACCTCAATCTAATTGAGGAGTTGAAAAGACACGGTCAGAATGAACCAAGGCAGAATAAAGGGCAGATTCAAAGATCTTCAATCAATGAGCCAAACGTTACATAATCTTCACGCAACAGTTACGATTATCTACTGTAACGTTAGATTAGTGATATTATTAGTCATTAATGCTCAATCATTAAGAAGAGTATGTGTTATATTAAGAAATTCCCTATAAAAGAGAGTGAAATATCACTTGTATGGACACGTTCGAACCACTACTGGAATACAATTACTTTTATGCATTCTTATTACTTTCTTTTTACCAGTTAGATTATAATTTTCTTGGTTATCAGAAGCCCGAGTACTTCTTAAAATAGCTTTGACATAGAATCTAATTCTTTGGTTAAACAAATTGGTTTTGTTATCGGGAATCTGATAATCTTTGTTTTTTATCAAACAATCTTTCACGAATCATGTCAAACGCCAACGATAACAACCAACAGGCAATTAGAACTCCAACTCCATCACCTCAAGGATCCCCACGAGGTTCAAGGGACCAATCCCCAAGGAGATCTACAACTCAAAATAATGATCAAACTGGAAATGAACAAACATGAGAACAAGACCCTGTGAAGAAAATGGTTGGCGAATATGTGAATGAAGCTCTACAAGCTTTTATGAGGGGGTACCAGATGTATCACCTACGCCTCCTCCAAACAACACTGCAACTGTGGAAAACCCACAATCTGGATTAGCCAACTCAGGAAGTAGAGGCACTCATGAGTCTCTTGAAGTAAGGCCAGGTATGTCTAACAATTCAGATTTACAATATTTATTACTAACCCTGCAGAAACAGGTGAAGGAACAAAACGATCGTATCGAACAAATTCCTGGAGTACCAACTGTCATCAAGGGTATTGACATTGATAGATATTCTCAACAACCTTAGAAGCCAAGTGCAACACCATTGCCTATTCCAAAGAAATTCAAAATGCCTGACATTCCTAAGTACGATGGGACAACCGATCCATGTGATCATGTTACTGCTTTTACCATAGGAGTAAAAGGCAACGACTTGACTAAGCAAGAAATTGAATCAGTGCTAGTCAAGAAGTTTGGAGAAACCCTCACCAAAGGAGCACTAACATGGTATTCTCTTTTACCCGAAAATTCTATTGACTCTTTTGCTGAGCTTGCAGATTCCTTTATAAAAGCACATTTCGGTGCACAAAAAGTAGGAAAAAGAATGGAAGACATATTCAAAACAAAGCAAGGAGACACGGAGTTGCTCTATGAGTTTGTAGACAGGTTTCAACGTGAAAGAATGTTGTTACCAAGAGTGCCTGACAATTGGGCAGCAATGGCATTTGCGAGTAATTTGAATGATAAAAGCTCGGAAGCTACGAGGAGGCTCAAAGAAAGCTTGAGAGAGTTCCCATCCACAACATGGAACGATGTCTATAATAGGTACATCACCAAGTTATGAATAGAAGAAGATACCATTGCACAATCAAAAGAAGAAGACAAGACTAGTTCTAGACGTTCCGAATCAGAAAGGAGAACTGGTAAAAACAGGTACGATCCATACATGGGACCTTCGGGATGAGAGACTCGTTCCAAATTTGAAAACACACGATCTGATCACAGACCGCTAATAGAGATTCGAGCTCATCATCATGAAGATCCAGAAAGGAACGAGACGAGCGAAATAGAGGTAATGTAAGAATTGGAGACTATAATTTCAATGTAAGTACTTCTAAACTAATTATTGTATTAAGAAATATGGGTGATAAAGTTCGATGGCCCAAAGAAATGAGATATAATCCAAACAGATAGAATCCAGAATTCTGGTGTGAATTTCACAATGATCATGGGCACAAAACGTCAGATTGCAGATTATTGCAAGGTGAGGTAGAACATTTATTAAAACAAGGCTATATAATAGAACTGTTTAGTGAAAAAGGTAAACATGAATATATGAAGAACAAACAGGAGCCCCCAAAGCCACCATCGCCGAAGAGAAGAGTAAATGTCATACACGGAGGAGAAGAGGTGAATGGTGTAATTTGTAAAAGAACGACCAAGTTCACAATCACTCACGGGAAGCGAACTCGTGAAAGTTTGGAAGATGACAATATATTGTTCGACAAAGCAGATGCCGAGGGATTGTTGCTTCCACACAACGACGCACTAGTAATATCTCTACTTATACATGACACTAATGTGAAAAGAGTGTTAATTGATCCAGGTAGTTCGATCAATATCATTTTGCTGAGGGTTGTGGAAGAGATGCTAATGGGGAACCGTGTAATTCCAAAAGCACGTTCCTTGTCCAGGTTCGACAACTCTACTATCATAACAAAAGGAGAAATCGAGCTTAGTACCTATGCAGAAGGCGTTATCAAAGATACAAAATTTCAAGTCATTGATACTGATATGGCTTACAACGTAATCACGGGGAGACCGTGGATCCATGATATGAAAGCAGTACCATTTAATTTGCATAAGGTAATTAAATTCCCTTCCAAATGGGGAATTCAACAGATTCGAGGTGATCAACAAACCTCAAGGAACATCAACTCAGTGGTACATTCCAACAAAAAACAAAGAGTGGAAGAATCAAAGGACGAAGAAACAATTCAAACAGACACGGAAGAAAACGATGAAGAGAAGGTGAATCAAATCACCACAGATGTTGCATCAAGACATACAAACATGGATTCCAGACCTGATTTCATTCAGGAACCAGAAGAGAACGAGCAAATCAAGACAACTGCTGAGGAACTCGAAGCTGTTCCATTGTTCGAGCATGAGCCTGAGAAAAAAGTTCATATAGGCACAAGGTTAATCCCCACCAGAAGAGGTAAGTTAATTGAATATTTAAAAGCTAACATCGATTGTTTTGCTTGGTCCCATTCAGATATGACAGGTATGCCCCCAGAAGTGATGACTCACAAACTAAATGAAGACCCATCCTTGGTGCCTGTCAAGCAAAATAAAAGAAAGCAAGGACCATTCAAGAATCAAGTGATCGATGAAGATGTACATAAAATCTTGAAAATCGGTTCAATACGTGAGGAAAAATATCCTAATTGGTTAGCTAACACTGTAGTGGTACCTAAAAAGAATGGTAAATGGAGAGTATGCGTAGATTATACAAATTTGAATAAGGCAAGCCCAAAAGACTCATTTCCATTACCACACATAGATCAAATGATAGATGCTACTATAGGTCATGAATTATTAAGCTTTCTAGATGCGTATTCTGGTAACAATCAGATAAAAATGGATCCCTCAGATGAGGAAAAAACTTCCTTTATTACGAACATGGGGACTTATTGTTACAAAGTCATGCCTTTTGGCCTGAAAAATATTGGAGCCACGTATCAAAGGCTAGTGACCAAGATGTTCCAGGAACATCTGGGGAAAACAATGGAGGTGTACATTGATGACATGCTTGTGAAATCACCACAAGCAGAAGATCATTTCCAGCATCTTTCAATTACTTTCGAAATCCTCCGCAGGTATAACATGAGATTAAATCCAGAAAAGTGTGCCTTTGGCGTCGAATCAGGTAAGTATTTGGGTTTTCTCGTATTAAATAGAGGTATTGAAGTAAATCCTGCTCAAAAGCTATTGAAGAAATACCTGATATACTTACGAGCAAAAAAGAAGTTCAAAGATTAACAAGTAGGATTGCAGCCTTAGGAAGATTCATCTCCAGGTCTTCAGAGAAGAGTTTTAAATTCTTCTCAGTTCGAAAAAAGCAAAATCAGTTCGAATGGACTGAAGAATGCCAACATGCTCTCAAAGATCTGAAGGCCTATCTATCAAATCCCCCGCTTGTTTAACCAAAGAATTAGATTCTTTGCCAAAGCTATTTTTAGAAGAACACGGGTTTCTGATAACCAAGGAATATGCTAATAATTGTAAATAAATTCGTAAATAGAAAGCAGTAAGATGCGTAAAAAGTAAGTATATTGCAAAAGCAGTTCGAACATGTCTTTACAAGTTATATTTTACTCCCTTTTATAGGGAATTTCTTAATATAACGTCTACTCTTTTCAGTGACCGAGAATTAATGACTAATAATGGCATTAATGTAACGTTACAATGATTAATTATAAATGTTGCGTGAAGATTGTGTAACGTTTGGCTCATTAATTGAAGATTCCGAATCTGTCTTGTATCTTGCCTTGATTCATTTTGACCGTGTCTCTTCATCTTCTCGATTAGGTTGAGATTCCCGTATATGATTACCCCGTGGGTATGTTGTTCTGCTCCTCTTTATCTCGTACCTCTTCATAAAGTCCTGTCCACTTGTCATGATTTCATTGCTCCACCTAGATTGCTGAGTCATCGTAATTGTTACACGTGTGAAACTCGTTTTTACCAATACAGATAGTCCCCCCACTTACCATTTATTTATCGATTAATATTTGGTAAGTGGATACTCATTTATGACGGGAATATTTTGCCGCTGCTTCACTCGTACCATTGCATCCA
Organism: Nicotiana undulata; assembly: GCA_005239495.1. Classification (NCBI taxonomy): domain Eukaryota; kingdom Viridiplantae; phylum Streptophyta; class Magnoliopsida; order Solanales; family Solanaceae; genus Nicotiana; species Nicotiana undulata. The sequence goes on along the minus strand of ML251601.1, from coordinate 52,663 downwards.
TCTCTGGATGTATGCATCGCTTGTCACTTCCATTTAATGCCCATGCCACATGGTGTTCCCGGGTTGGTTCTCCAATTACACAACGCCTTTTAGGGATTTTTGCGATTGCATCAGTCAGGAAGTGACAACTTCAATTATGACTTTCACATTACTGTTTTTCCATTTTTTGACGGTTGCCTTCGGGTATAAATACCCCTTTTCCTTTATTTACTTTCACAAAAAAATTCCGACTTTCTTTCTGTATTTGTAAATTCTTCATTCTTTGTAAATATGTCTTCTTCAAACCAGCAATATAGGAAAGTCATTAATATTGATGAATTGACTCCCTCCTCTGCTCAAACTCGGAGTAGGAGAGGCGGTATGCTTAGGAGCTTAGGTTCTACCTCTTCCAGGGGTGCTTCTTCTTCTCATGATGCTCCCCCATATTCTTCTAGGTCTTCTAATTCTTTATCTTCTTCAGGGGCTAGGACTTCGAGATCTTTGTCAAAGAGTAGAGGACATAGTGAACCGCTTCGCGAGCCGAGGGTCGATGAAATTATCCCTGCGGAGTTTTCTTTTGCCAAGAATAGTCAGGACATGAGCGAACAACTTTCTTTAATGTCTTCGCATGGCAGTGCCGAACTTTATCCTACTCAGATAACAGAGGGCTTGGTGCCTCTTGTACACCGGAATTGTTCTTGGAAGCCTGATTTTCCTGTTATTGTTCCCAGCGATAACCAATGAATAACCTCTTACAAGGCCAGGTATTCTTACGTTTATACTTAGCCTTTCACATTAGGATTCGAGCCTCCCATCGACCCTGTTATCATCGAGTTTTGTTTATTTTTCAAAATTTGTCTGGGACAAGTCGGTCCTCTTGTTTGGCGATTTGTCGCGTGCCTTAGGTATTTGGCCAATTTAGCTTCTGTACCCTTCTCTTTTCATCATCTTATTCACCTCTATTTTACGATGTTGTTCCGCCAAGGAGTGTTTACTCTTGCGGCGAGGAATAAAAGGGTGTTAGTTACTCCATATGATGACAAAGACCGAGGGTGGTATGTCTGGTATGTTGCTGTCCTTACTGCAGGTTTAGTAGGTGAAGAAAATTTCCCATTCCCTGAGAAGTGGAATCTTGCACGTGAGTACAATTTTGCTCACTTTCCTTTCCTTTGTTTTTGATAAATTATCAGTTCCGTGACTGTTTCTTTTTCCTTTTCAGCAACCATGGGAACCGTTGAGAATGTCTTCGGTTTCCGTGATTGGGTAGCAAAACTCTTGTTGATTGCTCCGTTAGAAGAACGTTCGTGGAAGTACCTCTCTGGGAGGTTTGGTTGGAAGTTTAAGACCCACGGTAAGTAAAAATATTTCTTACTTCTTCGCTTTTTGAGCTTTATCTGATCCCTTTCATTTGTTAGGGTTTCCCGCTCGTGGTATTTCTGCTGCGACTGTGTCCGCTTCAAGGTTGTCCCTAGCCAAGGAGATCATTGTTGGTTCCTCCTCGTCGAAGAGAAAAGTAAGTGGGTCCAGGACCTTAGATGAGGAAGAGGAAGAGGAAGAGGAAGAGGAGGGTTCGCTGGTCCACAGGTCACGTAGGAGGAGAGTGGTCTCTGACGACGAGTATGAACCCGTTGTTGATCCTCCCGTACCTGAATCCGAACTTTCTTCCCCTGAGGACGCAACTCCCTCTCTTGTTCGTGAATCCATTGGTCTCCTGTTCCGTGAAGGTTTTGGTACTATTTCTGATGAAGCCCCTCTTGATGTTTTCTCTCCTTCTTCTCCCAAAGAACTTCCTTCAATTTCTCCCGTTGTTGTTTCCGCTCCCATGGCTGTTCCTGCTCCCAGCAAAGGGCAGCCTCTTGAAAAAGTCGGGCCAGGATGATGTATGGTTAAAGCCATTGATAGGCCCGATTGAAAGGTCTAAGCTGGAAAGCCACAATACCCTATCTTGGATGAACGAGATTGTGCACTCGTCCTTAAAGGTAAAACTTGCTTTTCATATGTACTTACATATTCTCTTACCGTATCTAATTTATCTTTTTATGTAGATCAATCTTGTAGGCACAAAGTTAATGAAGAGGGTCGTTTAGATGGAGCAAGCAGCAAAGGATTTCCAAACCGAGGCTATCAATTGAAAGGAGAAGTACGAGAGTTTACAGCTAGACATGGAGGAAATGGAGGAGGAAAATGTAACTTGGAGCAGCGTGTTAGAGTTGTTGCAGCAGAACTGGCCGTCGAGAAGGCGTCTTCGAACCAGGCAGGTAAGGAAAATGTGTCCTAGAGTCTTCATTTGCAAAGCAGCTTTCTTGTGCCACAGAGGAGATTAGGAGCCTAAAGGCTTTATTGGACCAAAAGGAGGTTTATTCTGGTGAACTTGTACAACTGCTCACCCAGACCCAGGAGGACCTCCGCAACTCTTCAGAAAAGGTCCGGTTTCTGGAAAGATCCTTCACTCCTTTATAGGCCTCTCACGATGCTGCCGTGGCTGAAAGAGATGAGTTAAGAGCTGAAGCTGAACAGTGGGAGAAAGATTATGAAGCGCTTGAAGACAAAGCAGCCATTGATGTTAGCTGGACTTATCTGAACGCCCGCCTTGACACATTGACAGAAATGGGCCAAGAAGGTTTTGACTTGGAAGCCAAAATTGCTAAAACCAAAGAGACGATTGAGAGGTCTCAGCAAAGTCATTCTTCACCTGAGGTTGAGGTCCGTGCTGCTCATGTCTCCCCATCTCAAGCTGCTCCTCCTGCCAGTGAAGACAACCCCCCATCTGGAAAAGTTTAAAAAATTTGGTTCCTTTTTTTTATTTGTATCAATTGGTGGTTACCCCCAGTCCTATCAGGGGTAAAGTTGGATCCTACGTAAGTCCCCAACTGACAACTTAGGAGCAACCAATGTATAGATCAATCCGTCTTAGACTAAGTTAACACTTAGTTTATTTTGCCGTAATATATTAATATCATATCAGCACGACTTTAGCTTTCTTTGAGTTTTTTCTTTACTCTCAAGTTTTTGCATGCTTTCCTTTTGAAGTTTTTGTTTTACCTCTGAGTTTTTGATTTTGCATTAAATAATGCTTAGATTTTTTGTACCTTTTCGTAACAGGCACGGTTTAAAAGAGAGCCCTTTTTTTACCGACACTTAATGAAGAAGACGTCTCAACTTCATAATGGTGTAAATATACAAAAGAGAGATAGGAATTTCACACGTTTTTCTTTAACTATGTTTTGAAGAAAGTTTTGGCATTGCTTCGAACTTTCATAAAATTTCACATGTGTTTGTGTATCGTCTATAACTCGTTTTATAACTGTTTTTCTTTCAACAGATTTGATATGAACTTGTACTCGTAATTGTTTTTATTTTGCAACAGTTTTTTCGAATTAGTATAAGGGAATAACTGTTTTCGTTTATAACAGTTTTTTTGGTAAGGGTATGAATTTTTACCTATAACTGTTTTTATTGACAACAATTTTTAAATGAATACGAGGGTAATTCTTTTTCATCCGTAACTGTTTTCATTCATAACAGTTTTCTGAATAGATGCAAGGATCTTTCATCCGTAACTGTTTTCATTATAACAGTTTTCTGAATAAGTACAAGGATAATGATCTTTCATCCATAACTGTTTTCATTTACAACAGTTTTTGAGTAAATACAAAGATGTGCATTTTAATCCGTAGCTAATATTCTGCCTTTAACCTGAACATTCGTTTACGCTTATGAATATGTTTTTGGAAACATTCGTTTACATTTACGAATATGTTTTTTCGAAGGTTTTGAATCAGGCTTTGTGTTTTTGCCTTTGGCTCTTTGATTTTCCTCATAGTACTTGACTTGTTGGGAAGATGGATCTTCAGGCTCGACCTTTGACTTTTTGATAGTCTTCTTTATTTTTTCTTTGCCTTCCATACTATATAGTCCCCCTAAGTGTTTGAGCTTTGAAGAATGAAATGTCGAGCACTTGACTATTCCTTCCTTGTGGTCCTTTTCCTGAAAAGGAAAAACATACGGGACTCGAAGGTATATAGTTTTAGATGATGAGTGCTTAACCCTTAAAAACGTCCATCAGAAAGTTGTAACCCTAGACCGGAAATTCAGTTACTTCCTCGTGTCTGTGCAGGTCTAATATCATCATCTGGTGATGGATTAGCTTTTTGCCTATCATCTAAAATGGTTAGTATAATTTTAACTGTACAAAAGTAAAATCGAATGTAATGATACATGACCAGAGGTATTCCTTTTACTCAAAAGTAATACTTCTTCAAATGGACAGCATTCCAACTAGTTGGCAAGATTCTGCCGTCCATAGCTTAGCTCATAAGAGCCTTTTCCAGCGATGCCACAGACTTTGTAAGGTCCTTCCCAATTTGGATTTAGCTTTCCTGCACCAGCTTCCTTCGTTGATTGGAAGACGTTTTTGAGAATGAAGTCCCCAATTTTGAAATATCTAAGGTGAGCTTTTCTGTTGTAATATCACTCTATAATTTGTTTTTGGGCTGCCATACGTATCAGTGCAGCTTCTCTTCTTTGCTCAAGCAAATCCAGATTTGTTCTCAATTCGTCGTTATTTGTTTCTTCCGTTGTTGTTGTGAATCTTGTGCTTGGTTCGCCAATTTCCACCGGTATTAAAGCTTATGAACTGTAAACAAGCGCGGATGGAGTCTTGGAGTCTCTTTCGTAGCTGTTTCTGCAGTAGTTCTGTAAGCCCATAATACTGTCGGTAACTCATCGAGCCAGTTTCCCTTGGACTTTTCCAATCGTTTCTTTAGTTTGTTGACGATGACTTTGTTTGTTGACTCGGCTTGCCCATTAGCCACGGGGTGGTATGGTGACGAAGTGATTCATTTGATTTGCCAACTTTCGAAGAATTCTGTGATTTGCGAGCCTATGAATTGCGGGCCATTGTCACATACGATCTCTTTCGGTATTCCAAAGCGGCATATTATGTGTCGCCATATGAAGCTTTTCACTTCTTTTTCTCGCACCAGTTTTAAAACGTCTGCCTCCACCCACTTGTGAAATAATCAGTTAATACGAGTAAGAATCGCACCTTTACTTTGGCTGGGGGAAGGGGTCCTACTATGTCCATCCCCCATCTCATGAATGGCCATGGTGATATCACGAGGTGAAGTAACTCTGCTGGTCGATGCATGTTGTTAGCATACCATTGGCATTTGTAACATTTAGCTACGGAATTCTCAACCTCTTCTTCCATTTTGGGGAAATAATACCCTGCTCTGATTAGGGTTTTGTCACGACCCAAAATCTATAGGTCGTGATGGCGCCGGGCACCACTGTCAGGCAAGCCAACCCCTGATTTAGTTGAAATACTTTCCTGTTTAACATTTTTGAAATCGTTGCCTTTACTCGCATTTCATAATCAAATAAATAAATTCTCGTGAATTAAACACAACAAGAAATCATTTTAGTATAATAAGATAAATCTCATCCCCTCCTCAAAACCTGGTGACACAAGTACATGAGCAACTTCTAAGAATTTAACCAATTATACAACGCTTGTCCGAGGAACAAATTGGACAAAGGCAATAAAGATAAAATGGAAATACATAGACGGGAGACTCTGTCAGCTGCGGAACGCCTCCGAATGAATGCAGCCCGTATAAGTCTCCAAAATAATAGCTGTACTATAAGGGAACATGTGCAACAAAATGCACAGAAAGTGTACTATGAGTACATATACATATATGTACCCAGTGAGTAACCTGTCTAATCTCGAAGAAGTAGTGACGAGAGGTCGAATTGACACCCACTAAGGTCCAACAATAAAAATAGGACAGAATATGCTGAAAGCAGTAGGCATGTGAAGGCAGATAAGTAGACAAGGTAAATATAAGATACTGAAATCCGAGAAATTTTTGAAAATAAGTAACTAACAATTTTTCCACTCTCTTTTCCTCAAATATCAAAGTAAATAACGGTTCGCACTTTCTTCTCCTCAAATACCTGACAAGTCAATATATATGAAATGGTACCAAATAGTTATACATACATAGGACTAAGACAACCGGCCGGAGTCGTAAGGTGGTATATAAAGACTGAATGGTCGTAAAGCTACCCACTATCGCGAATCATACCTGCGACTCGTGTGCTGACTCGATATATGATATAATAATAAGCTCACCCACGATCCCAAATCATACCTGCGACTCGTGTGCTGAATCGATATAAAGCTCCCCACGGTCGCGAATCATACTTGCGACTCGTGTGCTGACTCGATATATGATATAATAATAAGCTCACCCACGATCGCGAATCATACCTGCAAATCGTGTGTTGACTCGATATATGATATAATAATAAGCTCACCCACGATCGCGAATCATACCTGCGACTCGTGTGCTGACTCGATATATGATATAATAATAAGCTCACCCACGATCGCGAATCATACCTGCGACTCGTGTGCTGACTCGATACATGATATAATAATAAGCTCACCCAAGATCGCTAATCATACCCGCGACTCGTATGCTGACTTGATATATGATATAACAATTAGCTCACCCACGATCGCGAATCATACCTGCGACTCGTGTGCTGACTCGATATAAAGCTCCCCACGATCGCGAATCATACCTGCGACTCGTGTGCTGACTCGATATATGATATAATAATAAGCTCACCCACGATCTCGAATCATACATGCGACTCGTGTGCTGACTCGTTCATTTATAAATATAAAAATACCTTTCAACCCCCGTTGCGTACGACCCGATCCCATAAGAGTGGGGGAAAGCACACTCTGCTCGCGGAACACAAAGTGCGAAGCGATCGCATACACACACAATATTCTTTTCTTTTCATAATACTTTCCATAAACAATTTCCCTCCTATTACTTTTAGTAAAACAATTCCTTTCATATTATTTTCCGTACAACAAATCCCTTTTCTATTATTTTCGTAAAACCAATTCCTTAGTATTATTTTAAATTCCATAAATGTCAGAGAAGCAAGACTACATATAACAGGATCTCATAACATAACATATAAGTTATTACAAGGAGAACGTAAAGCATGATGTGGGGCCTAACTACCCGGATATAATAATAATAGCCGCTACGTACGGACTCCCGTCACTTGGTACGTACGTAGCCCCCCGCAAAAAATTATATATATCATGTGGAACACCTAAGGGGACAATTCCCTCGTACAAGGTTAGAAATGAGACTCACCTCGCTCCGAAGCTCCATAACCGACTTCCAAGCCCTTCCGACGACTCCAATGGATGCACAACGCCCCCAAACTAACCAAACAACGACAAACCAATAAAAATATACTCTAATATTTGCTATAAATTCAGATTATATAATTTCCCAACTCCGCTCAAGGAATTGACCAAAATGCCCTCGGGCCCACGTGCTTGGATTCCGAAATTTCTCGAAGATAAATTCTACCCATAACTTTACTAACTCAAATATACGATTTGTTACAATTTTCATGCTCAAATTCATGGTAAAAGTCCAAAATCCCAAGTTTTAGGTCTTCCCCAAAAATCCCAAATTTATAGAAATTTTTCATGTCTAAATCCATGTAAGATCACATATTTAACTCAAAAAAATAGGAAGAAATCATTTACCTTGTGTTGCTTGGTGAAAATCCCTCCTTGAGCTCTCCAAAACCATTTAAGCCAAATGAAAGAAATGAAAGAAATGGGCAAAAATTCATGTTTAAAGAATCTGCCCATGCTTCATCGAGTTGTACCTTGCACTTGTGCTGTGCAGGTTATACATCCTATTACAATTTTTCCTTGTTGAACACCTTCTGTTAAAATACCCATAACGTCTTGTAGAAATATCCAAATAACAAACGGTTTGAAGATTTAAAAACTAGACTCGAAGATATTTAATTTGATAGGCTGTACACCATATAACTCTTTATATTTCCCAAAATATGAGCTTCTAAAGTCGGCTCTATGCATCAGAAAATTCTGGCAAAAATGCTCCACCAGCCATCTTCAATCGGTCATAACATTTTGCACAAACCTCCAAATGACAAATGATTTAATGTTCGGAAAACTAGACTTCAAGATCTACAACTTGCGTATTTTGCAAATATTCTGATTCCTTATATATTCTTATATATACTCTTCCAAAGTTAGCTCTTCGATGCATAAATTGCTGTCCAAAAGTGCAGCAGAAATTTCTGCAATTTTTCCCTTTTTTTTTTGTCCGAAATTCATTTTGGTAACCTTCCGAAATCTACCCGAGGCCCTCGGGACCTTAACCAATTATACCAACATATCCCAAAACATGATACAAACTCGCTCGAGGCCTCAAATCACATCAAACAATGTCGAAACCATGAATCACACTCCAATTCAAGCTTTATGAACTTTGAAATTTCAAACTTCTACATATGATGCCGAAACCTATCAAATCATGTCCGATTGACCCCAAATTTTGCACACAAGTCATATTCGACATTACGGACCTGCTCCAACTTTTGGAACTGGAATCCGACCCCGATATCAAAAAGTCAAACTCTCGGTCAAACTTCTCAAAAACCTTCAAATTTCTATCTTTAGCTAAATGACTTCAAAATGACCTCCGGACATCTGAATTCACTTCCGATCGCGCTCCCACCTCCAGAATCACCATACGAAGCTATTCCCAGACTCGGAATCCCAAACAGACCTCTATAACACTGAGATGTCTTCCAACCCAAACTTATGAAATTCTTCTAAAATACTAACTTCCACAATATACGTCGAAACGAGAATTCTTCAACTTAAGGCTTTTGAAATGAGAATTCTCCTTTCAATTTAACTCAGAACCTCCTGAATTTCAACTCTGACCATACACACAAGTCACAATACCCGAAATGAAGCTGTTTATGACCCCCAACTGCTGAACAACGCGCTGGATCACAAAACGATTGGTCGGGTCGTTACATTCTCCCTCACTTAAACAGATGTTCGTCCTCAAATGTGCCAAGAAATGCCCCAGAATTATTTGAAATAACTGTTTAACACCTCGTGCACCTGCCCGTGCTACCACAACCCAGTTGAGCACATTAGCTTGATAAAATCTGAAGGTATTCCCTTTTATCCATATAATAAACTCAGACCCCAGTTCCAACACTTGAAATTCTCTGCCATGCCTGTTTCTAATATGTGAACACCGCATCAACTACCACACGAGACACCAGAGCACAACTGCGTATCCTTGCCGAATCAGTACCATACACCGCATAATCCATCATCTGACCACAATGACGCTCCCTGAACCTTAATAGCCAAAATTCTACGAATTTGATGCTCTCAAAGAACCTTATAAGATACACACATACATCCTGCTATAATGCTGACGATACCACCACAACGGAGGAAATGTGTAGAAATTCCTAACCAACTGCAGAGTTAACTAAACATTAAAATCCTTCCTCCTGACTAAGATCATCGTCTCATTACAACCAATGATGGTGATTGTCCTGTAATATACTTGCATAGTCTTATCACACCGATCCCAAATTTATAAATTTTGTCTCACCCTGTATGAACTGCTTAGACAACCAATCACCCCAAACACGACCATTAGCCTCACACGATGCCACAATGCGCCAATAGGCCACAATTCGAACACGACACATAAGGAAATGACTCTGGAAGGGACTACTCAACTCACGCAACTAATATGAACTTTCCTCAGAAAATTATGAAGTAAAACACAAGAAAATAATTACAGGAGCCTTGCTCAACATCACACTGTTACGGCGTGCAACCCGATCCAAATAGCATACCTGTGGCGGCGTGCCCCTCGATCCCATCATAAGGTTTACATAAGGAAATATACACGGAGCTGAATTGCTCACTATTACGAACTACTGAATATCTGTCGCAAGCACACTAAGTGCAGATCACCATTGTGGGGAGACTGACAGAGCCATATGCTACAAAACTCAAGCACCACTAAGGTGTGATATATAAACTGGATCTCAAGAGACACTTTGCTCACATAACCACACCACTACGCGGAATCTCAATACTCAAGAAATTATCAAGTCGTTTCACAACTCACACGACACATTATCACATGAATTTGATGAACACGGGACAACACCTGATATCCCAATACCCCTCCTTGAGGAGAGTCATACTGAAATGAACACCTCTGACTCGCATAAAGCCCATAATTTGTTTAAATCCATTCATTCACTTCAAGCCAATTTTGCTCGTCCTGAACTAGGCTGATAGCCCTTCCTGGGTCCATAATACCCCAATTACTCTCATAATACACAAGAACAACCATCATAGCTGGTACAAACACCCCACAATCCACCATCAACTGAACTGAACGCCTTCCAGGCATAAATTCTCAATTAAGCAATATTATACGCTTTTATACTTGGTCTAATTGTTCAACCAATCAGGTGACTACATTCCACACTCATGCAATCTTCCCGCGGTCATGCCCCCACGGCCTTCCACACAAGGTAACAAGTGTGCACATCCATACCACCGACCACCCTAAGGCTGTAAAACAATTCAAGGACCCGTAACCAGGATACANATGCAATCTTCCCGCGGTCATGCTCCCACGGCCTTCCACACAAGGTAACAAGTGTGCACATCCATACCACCGACCACCCTAAGGCTGTAAAACAATTCAAGGACCCGTAACCAGGATACAAGCCTCTTTCACCAAACACCGAACTCAGATGAAACTGAAGAACATTCACATCCATTGCTCTTGCCCCTCCGAGCTCATGACATTCTTGTTAACACCGATCCGCAACCTCGATTCCTACTTCCGGTTACATACCGCTTATTGCCCACAACATGACCATATAGAATAGCATATGAAATTCCATCATAATTCCTGAACCACTAATAGGGTGAACACTTCATCACATATAAACTTTCACTTACCTCAATTCATGAGAACCATAACAACACGCGAGTGAATTCTCACAATCGCAATACATACCAATCCTCAAGTGGTGGTCTGAACCACCCTAAACCTTTCGGGATCCGCCTACACCTGACAGGCCATAGCACCTGAATGCTTCAAAATAAAATCTATTACGACGGCCGGCACGCCCCACACACTTCTACGCAATCCATACACATACCCAATCACAGCGAAGGAACTGATTACTGCCGTACATGTTCCATTTCAACCATGGTTAACCAATCTTTCTTCTTCTCAGAGATTATACTACAGAAGCTCGATTCTTACTTACACTACTGCCTGAAACCCTTAAACACCACGTTCCTCTAACTTTCGAATTCAGTAGGACCACTACTGAGAGTCACGCACTCTAATTGACCTCGAATACAATCAACTCCAAGGCTCTCCTAGCACATGAACACCCTTTCAACGAAGCACGTATTGGTTAACCTTACAGCTTGCCTATGCCTTAAGCACGAATTCTTAATCTTCCAAAGCCTAACCCTGGTCCAATAGGACCAACTTCACACACATTTATCGAATGCCATGATCAATTACCGCTTTACTCTTTTCCCTTAGCTGTAACAACTTGCCTATATGCCGACAATCTGCAACTCCATGAGGACACAACCCCACAACCCAACTGCAGGTGGTGGGACTCCCCCACTTTGGTTAACCTCATTCCTTTAAGCACTACCCGACTTCCTTTCCTTACGCCCGTCCTCTTATAATTGGCACCACCGCCTAGCACTCCTCACATATCTTCCTTCGTCGTATAATGCCCACTTGTTTCCTCAATTCAATATCATTCCCCATAGCTCTTAAACCGGCAGATCACCACGACTTCAAACTCTTCGAAGATTATCTTTCTCGGGTCGCCGTCATTAGAAATGCTCATTACATGCTGAACCACAACACACCACGACCTCGGACAACCGCTTCTTCGATACTTCTTTACAGCACTCTGACCCAATGCAACCGAACAACTATAACACCGGCGAACTTAACACATTCTATTCGATCAAAAACACCGACACCACATCATGGATGAAAACTCCACCTCGCTTGATAGCACCAAGTCTCATTACTTTATCAACCCCCACCTGACCATTCATAGCCCCAATGCCTTTCCTTTTGCCGGAACTAAAACACTGAAATATCGAAACCACACCTTGAGAAGACCTCCCTTCAAGCCATTCATCACCCCAACATATGGGCAAGCATTCTACCATCGCATCGACATCGCGCGATAACCAATCGTGAGCATCATCACAACCTGAGCATGATCTCAAAGCCCTCAAAATCACAGCTACTGGGCTGAAACACATAATATTCTTTCGCAAAATCATACTTGCGACTCGTGTGCTGACTCAATATATGATATAATAATAAGCTCACCCACGATCGCGAATCATACCTGCAACTCGTGTGTTGACTCGATATATGATATAATAATAAGCTCACCCACGATCGCGAATTATACCTGCGACTCGTGTGCTGACTCGATACATGATATAATAATAAGCTCACCCACGATCGCGAATCATACCCGCGACTCGTATGCTGACTCGATATATGATATAATAATAAGCTCATCCACGATCGCGAATCATACTTGCGACTCGTGTGTTGACTCGATATAAAGCTCCCCACGGTCGCGAATCATACCTGCGACTCGTGTGCTGACTCGATAAATGATATAATAATAAGCTCACCCACGATCGCGAATCATACATGCGACTCATGTGCTGACTCGTTTATTTATAAATATACAAACACCTTTCAACCAGCCGTGGCGTATGACCCGATCCCATAAGAGTAGGGGAAAGCACACTCCGCTCGCGGAACGTAAAGTGCGAAGCGATCGCATACACACACAATATTCTTTTCTTTTTATAATACTTTACATAAACAATTTCCCTCCTATTACTTTCAGTAAAACAATTCCTTTCATATTATTTTCCGTACAACAAATCCCTTTCCTATTATTTTCCGTAAAACCAATTCCTTCATATTATTTTAAATTCCATAAATGTCAGAGAAGCAAGATTACATATAACATGATCTCATAACAAAACATATAAGTTATTACAAGGAGAACGTAAAGCATGATGTGGGGCCTAACTACCCGGATATAACAATAATAGCCTCTACGTACGGACTCCCGTCACTTGGTACGTACGTAGCCCCCTCAAACAATTACATATAGCACGTGGAACACCTAAGGGGACAATTCCCTCTTACAAGGTTAGAAAGGAGACTCACCTCGCTCTGAAGCTCCATAACCGGCTTCCAAGCCCTTCCGACGATTCCAATGGATGCACAACGCCCCCAAATTAACCAAACAACGACAAACCAATGAAAATATACTCTTATATTTGCTAAAAATTCAGATTATATAATTTCCCAACTCCGCTCAAGGAATTGACCAAAATGCCCCCAGGCCCACGTGCCCGAATTTCGAAATTTCTCGAAGATAAATTCTACCCATAACTTTAATAACTCAAATATACAATTTGTTACAATTTTCATGCTCAAATTCATGGTAAAAGTCCAAAATCCCAAGTTCTAGGTCTTCCCTGAAAATCCCTAATTTATACAAATTTTTCATGTCTAAATCCATGTAAGATCACATATTTAACTCAAAAAAATAGGAAGAAATCACTTACCTTGTGTTGCTTGGTGAAATACCCTCCTTGAGCTCTCCAAAATCATCCAAGCCAAATGAAAGAAATGAAAGAAATGGGCTAAAATTCGTGTTTAAAGAATCTGCCCATGCTTCATCGAGTTGTACCTTGCACTTGTGCTGTGCAGGTTGTACATCCTATTACAATTTTCCCTTGTTGAAAATCTTCTATTAAAACACCCATAACGTCTTGTAGAAATATTCAAATAACAAACGGTTTGAAGATTTAGAAGCTAGACTCGAAGATATTTAATTTGATAGGCTTTACACCATATAATTCTTTATATATCCCGAGATATGAGCTTCTAAAGTCGGCTTCATGCATCAGAATATTCTGGCAAAACTGCTCCACCAGCCATCTTCAATCGGTCATAACATTTTTCACAAAACTCCAAATGACAAATGGTTTAATGTTATGAGAACTAGACTTCAGATCTACAACTTTCGTGTTTTGCAAATTTTCAGATTCCTTATAGATTCTTATATATACGCTTCCAAAGCTAGCTCTTCGATGCCTAAATTGCTGTCCAAAAGTGCAGCAGAAATTTCTACAATGTTTCCCTTCTTTTTTTGTCAGAAATTCATTTCGTTAACCTTCCGAAATTACCTGAGGCCTTCGGGACCTCAACCAATTATACCAACATGTCCCAAAACATGATACGAACTCGCTCTAGGCCTCAAATCACATCAAACAACGTCGAAATCATGAATCGCATTCCAATTCAAGCTTTATGAACTTTGAAATTTCAAACTTCTACATCTGATGCCAAAACCTATCAAATCACGTCCGATTGACCCCAAATTTTGCACACAAGTCATATTCGACATTACGGACCTGCTCCAACTTTCAGAACTGGAATCCGACCTTGATATCAAAAAAACTCTCGGTCAAACTTCTCAAAAACCTTCAAATTTCTATCTTTAGCCAAATGACTTCAAAATGACCTCTTGACATCCAAATTCACTTCTGATCGCGCTCCCAACTCCAGAATTACCATACGAAGCTATTCCCAGACTCGGAATCCCAAACGGACATCAATATCATTGAAATGCGCTTCAACCCAAACTTAGGAAATTTCTTCAAAAATGCTGACTTCCACAATATACACCGAAACGCTCCCCGGTTATCCAAATCTCGATCCAGACATACGCCCAAGTCCGAAATCATCATACAAACCTGCTGGAACCTTCGGATCCTGATTCCGAGCTCGTTTACTCAAAATTCCAGTCTTACTCAATTTCTTCAACTTAAGGCTTCTGAAATGAGAATTTTCCTTTCAATTTAACTCCGAACCTCCTGAATTTCAACTCTGACCATACACACATGTCACAATACCCGAAATGAATCTGTTCATGACCCCCAACTGCTGAACGACGCGTTGGATCTCAAAACGACTGGTCGGGTTGTTACAGGTTTTGACTAAGGATCTTGCTCCTGCATGGTTTCCGCTGTGTCATTTGTGTACTTCCTTCATTACGAACTCCGTTTGATTGGGTCCAAGGCACTTTTCTAAGGGACCTCCAAACATTTTGCGGTATAAAGTATCACGAATGAGGCAGTATTGAGCAGCTTTTCGACGATGCCATTCTGCAAAAAAATTAAAATTTCGTTTCTCTAATCCCAGGTTAAATTGTTAAATTTACCTCATTTTTGTCCTGGTCTATTGCTGAGTGAAATAGGTGTATGACAATTGCATTGTCTTTATTCGTCACTTCTGCAACTGCTGCGAGGTTAGCAAATGCACCCGCTTCTGCATTTTCCTCCCTGGGTATTTGCATAACCTTCCATGATTGGAATTGTCTTACTGGGTCTCGTGCCTTTTTCAGATATTGTTGCATCCGGGCCTCTCTAGCGGTATAAGTCCCCTGCATCTGGTTCACCACTAGTTGAGAGTCACTTTTGATCACGATCTGCTCGATTGAGAGTTCTCGTGCCAATTCAAGCCCTGCAATGACATCTTCATACTTTGCTTCATTGTTAGTTATGGGATAACATTTAATAGCTTGTCGTATCTTTTCACCCGTAGGTGATATTAAAACAATTCCCAGGCCAGCACCTTTTACATTAGAAGATCCGTCTGTAAATAGGGTCCATATTCCTGGATTAGCCCCGTTAAAAAGTTGTAACTCTCTTTCCACTTCAGGGATTATGCTAGTATTAAAATCAATGACGAAATCAGCTAAAATTTGAGACTTTATTGCAGTCCTAGGCTGATATATTATGTCATGTTTGCTTAATTCTATTGCCCACTTAGCTAATCTCCCTGATAATTCTTGCTTATGCAAAATATTTCTCAATGGGTATGAGGTTACAACAGAATATCTAGTTCTACATCTAATAAGGACTTGCTTACATAATAAATGGGAAATTGCTTACCTTTGTCTTCCCTTACCAGTACTGCACTTACGACAATTTCTACAACGGCAAGACAGCAACGGGGGTTTTGATAGATAGGCCTTCAGATTTTTAGAGCATGTTGACATTCTTCAGTCCATTCGAACTGATTCTGCTTTTTAAGAATTGAAAAGAATTTAAAACTCTTCTCTGTAGACCTGGAGATAAATCTTCCTAAAGCTGCAATTCTTCTTGTTTGTCTTTGAACTTCTTTCTTGCTGGTAAGTATATTGGGTATTTCATCAATAGCTTTAATTTGAGCAGGATTTACTTCTATTCCTCTATTTGACACAAGGAAATCCAAAAACTTACTGCTTTCTATTTACGAATTTATTTACAATTATTAGCATATTCGTTGGTTATCAGAAACACGTGTTCTTCTAAAAATAGCTTTGGCAAAGAATCTAATTCTTTGGTTAAACAAGCGAGGGATTTGATATATAGGCCTTCAGATCTTTGAGAGCATGTTGGCATTCTTCAGTCCATTTGAACTGATTTTGCTTTTTTCGAACTGAGAAGAATTTAAAACTCTTCTCTGAAGACCCGGAGATGAATCTTCATAAGGCTGCAATCCTACTTGTTAATCTTTGAACTTCTTTTTTGCTCGTAAGTATATCAGGTATTTCTTCAATAGCTTTAATTTGAGCAGGATTTACTTCAATACCTCTATTTAATACGAGAAAACCCAAAAATTTACCTGATTCGACGCCAAAGGCACACTTTTCTGGATTTAATGTCATGTTATACCTGCGGAGGATTTCGAAAGTAATTGAAAGATGCTGGAAATGATCTTCCGCTTGTGTTGATTTCACCAGCATGTCATCAATGTATACCTCCATTGTTTTCCCCATATGTTCTTGGAACATCTTGGTCACCAGCCTTTGATATGTGGCTTCAGCATTTTTTAGGCCAAAAGGCATGATTTTATAACAATAAGTCCTCCTGTTTGTTATAAAGGAAGTTTTTTCCTCGTCTGAAGGATCCATTTTTATTTGATTATAACCAGAGTACGCATCTAGAAAGCTTAACAGTTCATGACCTGCAGTGACATCAATCATTTGATCTATGTGTGGTAATGGAAACGAGTCTTTAGGCTATGCTTTATTTAAATCTGTGTAATCTACGCATACTCTCTATTTACCATTCTTTTTTGGCACTATTACAATATTGGCTAACCAGTTAGGGTATGTTACCTCACGTATTGAACCAATTTTCAAGAGTTTCTGTACCTCTTCGTCGGTCACTTGGTTCCTTAATGGTCCTTGCTTTCTTTTCTTTTGCTTGACAGGCACGTAGGATGGATCTTCATTTAGTTTATGGGTCATCACTTCTGGATAAATACCTATCATGTCTGAATGGAACTAAGCAAAGCACTCTGCGTTAGCCTCTAAATATTCAATTAACTTACCTCTTCTGTTGGGGCTTAGCCTCGTGCCTATGTGAACTTTTTGTTCTGGCTTCTGCTCGAATAGTGGAACAACTTCGAGCTCCTCTGTAGTTGTTTTGATATGTTCGTCTTCTTCTGGTTCCTGAATGACATTAGGTCTGGAATCCATGTCTGTATGTTCTGATACTTCTTCCGTGGTGACTTGGTTCACCTTCTCGTGGCTATCTTCTTCCGTACATGTTTGGATAATAGTTTTTTCCGTACCTGTTTGGACGATTTCCTCGTCTTTTGATTCTTCCGCTTCTTCGTTTTTGTTAGAGTGTACTGCGGAATTTATATTCCTTGAGGTTTGTTGATCGCCTCAAATCTGTTGAATTCCCCATTTGGAAGGGAATTTAATTACTTGATGTAAGGTAGATGGTATTGCTTTCATGTCATGGATCCATGGTCTCCCCATGATTACGTTGTAAGCCATATCAGTATCAATGACTTCGAATCTAGTATTTTTGATTACTCCTTCTGCATAGGTGCTAAGCTCAATTTTCCCTTTTGTTATGACCGTAGAGTTGTCAAATCCAGATAAGGCTCATGCTTTTGGGATTACTTGATCCACCATTAGCATTTCTTCCACAACTCTCGATAAGATGATGTTGATTGAGTGTCACGACCCATTTTCTAAACAAGCTGGGACCGACACCCGATAACTAAATATGACCGAGCGAACCATCTGCGCTTATCAAATCTATTATAACTTAAAACTTTATATACAATAAGGAAATACTATAACCAAATACTTTTAATTAACTTAAATATCTAAAATAAACAAACTCCAAAACTTTATTCGTAGAAAACAATGAAATACTGCTAAGTTATTATCAAAAACATCTAAATCTTAACCCACCGACTATGTCTATGAAGCCTCTACTGATAGACTAACGCACTGCTCAGGACATGAGTTTTCCTGGCCAGTTCTCTAAGTAAACAAAGAAATAGCTAACTAAAGATAAGTCTAAGGAATACTCCACGAAAAAAAACAGAGCTCACCAATAGCACTGGAGAGGGAAGTCCTAAACTGTAGCCTGTTCGCCTGCAAAACCGGTTCCTACGTTGTACCGCAGACCAATGTAGGTTCACAAAAGAGAACGTCAGTACCATCCATTGTACTCAGTGAGTATCAACGTCAGGGGACGAAACTTTAATACAATACACATTACGAGCAAAGAATCTAAATGCATAGAAAACATAAAGCTTCTAAGAACAATTCTAAAATAATTGCATAATAGTAGTTTATGAATATTCTAAAAGAATTTTTTTTCTTTTTCAAAAAAAAAAAAAATACTTCTCTTTATACTTTGGGAGTTCCAACTATCCTGACCTAGTTCTGTCTTAGTCACCGTGTGATCGGCACGGGTTCGATCCCAACCTGATCGAATATGCCCAATCCACGAGGTGCCACTCGTTTCATGGTTCTCAGCGCTCATGTATCATACCTTAGCATGCCTAAGTAAATTCTCAGCAACGAGACCATCGGCTCGTGTGCTCCCTACTTTGGCACAAGTAGTTTCAGGAAGTCAACGCCTTGGTCAGGACCCTCGGCCTGGACGATGACTCCTTCTTAGAATAAAGGATACTCCCAAAAAAATTTTCTTTCTAAAACTTCTTCTTGTGACTTTTCAAGTCTAAATCTTTCAAACATACTTATTCTAGAATTCTTAAATGTAAGGTATGGCATAATAATGAAATAACATTCAATATTATTTCTAAATATTCTTATTTTTTCATGAATTTTTAACATGAAAATGGAATATAAGAATAACACAAAAATCTGAAAATTTATATACATATTTCAAAATAAATCATCTAACTTTAAGTAAAATAATTCTATGCTAATAGGAACTCACTCACTTCAATTAAGTACATATTCACTCTTTTAGCCAATTCATCAAACACCTTGTATGCATACTTTTGTGAGTTAAACCACTTTGGTAAAGGGTTATATCAACTCACCTCAAAACTCCTCGGGCCAATACGTTGACCCCAGTCCAATTTATGCCCGTCAAACAATTGATTCTACAACAACCGGTGCATTTAATTAATTTTCAAAGTTTCACACCTTAACATGAAGTTTATTGTTGATATAGAGAAAGAACGGAATTAACTATTCAACTCTTACCTATTACTACTGTAGGGTAATTGAGAATAAATTTTTTTATATACCTGAGTTCAAGATTTAGTGATTTGTAAAGAACCGTAGAATTTTCTTGTCTGCGTAAAAAGTCTTGCTGCCTCTGTTTCTTGTTGCAGCGTGAATGAACAGAAGGTTTAACCTTCTGTATTTTTTGCCTAACTTGTCTAAGGCTATTTGAGCCTTTTGTTTTTAGTCCAAGGCTTGAGCCTTTCCTCCCTCACGTACAGAATACTTTATGGGACTTAGGCCCAATTTTAAATGTCTTTTTTTTTTCTTTTCTTTTTTTGACTTAACTAGTATTTATTTATACCTACTTTTAGTAATTAATAATATTAAAAATTATTAATATTTCCCCTAATTGTATATCCAATTATTTAAGTGTGTGTATATATATATACACTATAGACAAGAAAAATAATAATAATAATTTAATTCTATAATTAGCATGTTTCGAAACTTTTATAAATTTGAGGAGTGTTGTTCTCTTGCAGATTACTCCGTTCACCTCCTCTCCTCCATGTATCACGTTCACTGTTTGCTTTGGAGATGGTGGTTTTGGGGGCTCCTGCTTGTTCTTCATATATGCATGTTTACCGTTTTCACTAAATAGTTCTGTTAGATAGCCATGTCTTAATAATTGTTCTACCTCACCTTGCAATAATCTGCAATCTGATGTTCTGTGCCCATGATCGTTATGGAATTCACACCATAAGTCTGGATTCCTTTTATTCGGGTTCGATCTCATTTATTTTGGCCATCGAACCTTATCACTCATATGTCTCAGTACTGTAATTAATTAGAAGTACTTACATTGAAGTTGTAGTCTCCAATTCTTGTATTACATCTATTTCGTTCATCCCGATCCTTTCTGGATCTTGATGAGGATGAGCTCGTATCTCTATTTGATGGTCTATATTCTGACGGGGTGTTTTCAAACCTGGGACGATTTTCTTGTCCCGAAGGTCCCATATAAGGGTCATACCTGTTCTTACCTGTTCTCCTTTCAGGTTCAGAGCGTCTAGAACTGGCTTGATCTTCATCTTTTGACTGAGCAATGGTGTCTTCTTCTATTCGTAGCTTAGTGTTGTACCTATTATAGACATCGTTCCACGTCGTGGCTGGGAATTCTCTCAAGATTTCTTTGAGTCTTCGCGTGGCTTCTGAGTTTTTGTCATTTAAATTGCTTGCAAATGCCATGGCGCCCAATTGTCGGGTACCCTTGGTAGCAACATTCTTTATCGTTGAAACATGTCTACAAATTCACGAAGCAACTCCGTGTCTCCTTGTTTTATTTTGAATATGTCTTCCATTCTTTTTTCGACTTTTTGCGCACCGGAATACGCTTTTATAAAAGAATCTGCAAGCTCAGCAAAACAGTCAATAGTATTTTCAGCTAGAAGAGAATACCATGTTAGTGCTCCTTTGGTGAGTGTCTCTCCGAACTTCTTAACTAGTACTGACTCAATTTCTTGTTTAGTCAGGTCGTTGCCTTTTACTCTGGTGGTTAAAGCGGTTACATGATCACGTGGGTCTGTTGTCCCGTTATTCTTGGGAATATAAGCACTTGGCTTCCAGGGCTGTTGAGAATATCTATCAACATCAATGCCTTTGATGACATGTGGTACTCCAGGTATTTGCTCGGTTCGATAGTTTTTTTCCTTCACCTGTTTTTGCAAAGTTAGTAATAAAGATTGTAATTCTAGATTATTGGACATACCTGGTCTTGCTTCGAGTGACTCATTTGGAGTATCTCTACTTCCTAAGTTCGCCAATCCAGATTGTGGATTTTGCACCGTTGCGGTGTTGTTAGGTGGAGGTGTGGGTGATGCAACCGGTAATCCCCTCACAAAAGCTTGCAAGGCTTGAGTCACATATTCACTAACCATTTGTTTCACAGTGTCTTGTTCTTCAGCTTGTTCATTTCCATTGAGATTATTGTTTTGGCTAACTCCCTAAATTTTCAAAAATTTCGGCAGAGTTTCCCTTGTAAATTGGACTATTCAAAAGATATCACTGTCACAAATACTACAACTACACCAACAACAACCAAATATACCATAACAGGCCATTCATATGCACCATACACAACTCATAAATTAATTACTCACACTCTGGCAATGAGGTACCACAATAACTAACAAGAATTTAAAGCACAACAATTTAGCAAAGTAAATCACTTTAATGAATTAAATATACTCTAGCATAAACTAAATTACTACAACAATTAAGTATAATCTAGGAAGGACATAAACACTTGCTAACTTGTATTTAATAAATGAAATATAAATGTCAAACCAAACCTAGGTTCATGTACCTTTTTCCTTAAATAAATATGGATATTTCTTCCTCATATCTTCCTCGACCTCCCACGTAGCCTTTTTTGAATCATGATTACTCTACAAAACTTTTACCGATGCTAAATCGTTTGTACTCAATTTTCTTACTTGCCTATCGAGAATTTCTATAGGTACCTCTTCATAAGTCGAGCCTTCTTTAACTTCTATGGTATCGGCAGGTATTATATGCGACTCATCATGAATGTACTTTCTAAGCATAGACACATGAAAGACAGGATGAACAGAGGAAAACTCAACGGGCAGCGCTAGCTCATAAGCCACACTTCCTTTCTTTTCTAGAATTTCATAAGGTCCGTTAAATCTAGGGCTAAGTTTCCCCTTATTACCAAACCTCATAACTCCTTTCATTGGTGAAACTTTCAAAAACACCTAGTCACCAACCATGAACTCTAAGTCACGATGCCTCTTGTCAGAGTAGGACTTTTGACGACTCTGAGCCGCTTTCAGTCTTTCCCTGATTAGCTGAACTTTCTCTAAGGCCTCACAAACAAACTCCAGATCAATCAACGGAACCTTTGCTGGTTCGAACCAACCCACTTGAGACCTACATCTTCTCCCATACAACGCTTCATAAGGAGCCATACCGATGCTAGCCTGATAGTTGTTATTGTAAGCAAATTCTATAAGTTGTAAGTGATCATCCCAATTACCTCCAAAATTTTTAACACATGCTCGCAACATATCTTCGAGAGTCTGAATTGTCCTTTCTGCCTGGCCATCGGTCTGTGGATGGAAAGCGGTGCTCAAATTGACCTTGGTACCTAATCTTTTCTGAAATGCTTGCCAAAAATGCGTTGTGAACTGAGGGCCTCTGTCAGATATGATTGAAACTAGAGTACCATGCAATCTGACTATTTCTTTAATGTACAACTGCGCATACTGCTCTGCAGAATCTGTCGTCTTTACTGGTAGAAAATGCGCAGACTTTGTCAGTCGATCTACAATAACCCAAATTGAGTCATGCTTACGGTATGTGCGAGGTAGACCTACTACAAAATCCATATTAATCATCTCCCACTTCCACTGTGGTATCTCTATATCTTGAGCTAGGCCACAAGGCCTCTGATGCTCGGCTTTGACTTGTTGGCAATTCAAACATTTAGCCACATGATCTGCTACTTGCTTCTTCATGCCTTCCACCAATACATTTCTTTCAAATCTAGATACATTTTGGTAGCACCTGGGTGGATAGAATACCTCGAATTGTGAGCTTCTTCCATTATGGCCTTCCTAAGACCATCTACATCAGGCACACATAACCGATCATTCAACTTCAAAACTCCGTCACTTCCTAGAGTGAAAGAATTGATTTCTTTGTTTCTAACTCCTTCTTTTAGCCTCAATAAGTACGGATCTTCGTCTTGCTTAGCCTTAACAAGCGCAACTAGAGAGGATTGCACTAAGGCATAAGCATCTATACCTCCTTCTTCGGTCTCATCCAATCTAATTGCATCATTTGCTAGTTTTTGGATTTCTCGACCCAAAGTTCGCCTTTGTACTGCAAGATGGGCCAAGACACCCATTGACTTCCTACTAAGTGCATCTGCTACCACATTAGCTTTGCCCGGGTGATAAAGGATATTGATGTCATAATCTTTCAATAGCTCGAGCCACCTTCTCTGTCTCAAATTTATTTATTTTTTTCTTGAAAATGTACTGTAGGCTTTTGTGATCTGTAAACACTTCATAATGCTCGCCATAAAGGTAGTGTCGCCATATCTTTAATGCAAATACCACTGCGGCAAGTTCCAAGTCGTGAGTGGGGTAGTTCTTTTCATGATTCTTTAACTCCCTAGAAGGATAAGCAATAACTTTTCCATCTTGCATAAGAACAAAATCAAGACCAACTCTGGAGGCATCACAATACACTGTGAACCCACCCGAACCTGTCGGCAAGGTTAATACAAGCGTAGTGGTCAACCTCTTCTTTAACTCTTGAAAACTCTGCTCACAAGAGTCTGACCACTGGAACTTAACTGCTTTCTGAGTCAACTTAGTTAATGGAGCTGCAAGTGAGGAAAACCCCTCTACAAACCTTCTATAGTAGCCAGCTAACCCCAAGAAACTCCTAATTTCGGTTGGTGTTGTCGGTCTAGGCCAGTTCTTGACTGCTTCTGTCTTCTGAGGATCTATTTTTATGCCTTCACTATATACCACATGGCCTAAGAATTCCACTGACTGCAACTAGAACTCACATTTTGAAATTTTGGCATAAAGCTCATTCTCCTTCAAGGTCTGCAAGGCTATTCTGAGGTGTTCTGTATGATCTTCCTTGCTCTTAGAGTATACCAAAATATCGTCTATAAACACGATAATAAAGGTATCAAGGAATGGCTTTAAAACTATGTTCATGAGGTCCATGAATGCAGCTGGAGCATTTGTCAACCCGAAGGACATCACTAGAAATTCATAGTGCCCGTAGCGAGTTCTAAAGGTTGGTTTAGATATATCTTCTTCTCTGATTCTCAACTGATGGTACCCCGACCTCAAGTCTATCTTTGAAAAGTACTTTTCACCCTGAAGTTGGTCAAATAAATCATCAATTCTTGGCAGTGGGTACTTGTTCTTAATGGTAACTTTATTCAACTGACGATAGTCGACGCACATTCTGAGAGACCCTCCTCNCAACTGTTCTCTCAACTCATTAAGTTCTGCTGGAGCCATCCTATAAGGAGGTATAGATATGGGCTGAGTGCCTGGCATGAGATCAATGCCAAAGTCTATGATTCTTTCAGGAGGAAGTCCGGGAAGGTCATCTGGGAAAACTACTAGAAATTCTCTAGCAACATGCATTGACTGAAGAGCTGGTGGTTCTGATTCTGGATTACTGATGTGAGCCAAATAGGCGAGACATCCCTTACCGATCATTCGTTGTGCCTTAAGGTAAGAAATAAACTTACCTACAAGCGATGCTGAACTATGATTCCACTCTAAGACTTCTTCATTTCGAAATTGGAACCTGACTATCTTGGCATGACAATCTAACATGGCATAGCAGGAAGACAACCAATCCATACCCATTATCACATCGAAATCCACCATTTCTAATTCTATGAGATCGGCCTTGGTGTTGCGACCTTGGACTGAAACTATACAACCTCTATAGACTCTTGTGACTTTCACTGACTCGCCAACTGGAGTAGATACTAGGAATGGATCACCAAGTTGTTCAGGTTCTAGCCCGAGGTTAATTGCAAAGTATGAAGTCACATATGAAAACGTTGAACCTGGATCCATTATGGCATAAGCATTATGTGAGCAGACTAAAAGTATACCTGTAATAACTTCTGCAGATGCCTCTGCATTCTGACGATCAAGTGTAGCAAACAAACGGGGTTGTCCCCCTCCCTGAGTAACTCGATCTGGACCTCTACATGCCCCATGCCCGGTTTGATTATGAGAACCACGAGCCTGAGGTGGTGCAAATGCAGTAGCTGAGGAACTAGAAGGACGAGTTGATCCACCACTAAAATTACGTCGCAACTTTGGGAAGTTGGCCTTTATATGACCAATGTCTCCACAATGATAGCAACCATGAAACCCAAACTTGCACTGACTTGAATGTTGCTGCTTACAGGTTCCACAAAGACCTTGTTGGTTTGAATGTTGCTCAACATGACTTTGGCTATGTGAGGCTGATGTCCTAAATTTCTGATTCTGGCGAGACTGGTTTCCATAACTCTGAGTACGTCAGAAGGAAGACCCACCACCTGACTGATGAATGAAATGAGCTTGTGCTAATGACCCCTTATTAGAGGAATCCCTTCCGCCTCCGCTGGATGTACCATTAAATATGCCCGCTGTCCGAGCTTTCTTGTTATGCTCTTTTTCTCCTCTCCTTTGTTGTTTGTCTTTTTTCTAAGTGCTTGGAGAATCCCACAACAGAGGAGAAGGTTGTCATCCCTACCGCTGCAGCTGATGTCGTATCCTTAATGTGGTAAGCCAAACCGCCAACAAACCTGCAAATCTTTGCTTTTTCTGTCCGAACCATGTGAGGAACATGCTTAGCCAACCTTATGAATTCCATGTAGTACTCTTGCACACTTTTATTCCCTTGCTTGAGCTGTTCGAACTCTGTAGTCTTAGCTTCCCTATCCTCTTCCGGGATAAAGTTAGCCATGAAGGCCTCTATAAATTCTTCCCAAGTAGGCGGACCATCATCTTCATCTCTTTCCTTTTCCCACATCTCAAACCAAGCGCCAGCCACATCTCTAAGCTGGTAAGCAGCCAACTCCACAACTTCATCATCAAATGCTTTCATCGCTCGAAGGGCTTTCCTGACGCCCTCCAACCACAACATAGATCTTCATCAACTATAGAACCATGGAACACTGGAGGACTCAACTTCAGAAATTCATTCACTCTTGAGGACTCAGAATTGTTTTGTTTATTTGATTAAGGTGGAATCTCATCTTTACTCTCGTTTTGGTTGGCCATGAAGGCTTTAAACATCTCCATAGCGCTATTGACTGCATTAAACATCTGACCCACTTCTGGAGATATAGTTGTCTAAGCCGGAGTTGTTGTTGGGGCGGCACTGGATCCTGAGGTACTGGATCATCATGCTCCACCCTTGCTTCCTGTTCAACCCGGGGTACTTGAACCCCCTTTGTGGATTTACCCTTCCTTTTCTGAGTTGAAGCCGTTTTAGTTCTGCCTTGAGCCATTATAGTAGCAATAGTTTCTTGAGCAACATCCTGAGTGTTGGTGTCAGAGTTGCGAGTACGAGCCATTTCTGCGAGTTTTGGAGAAACAAATACATTAGATAATTTCTTAGAGGTAGGATCTACTGCACGATCTAAAGTATGAAAAAAATGAGACTTTTCGTAAATGCTTGTAGCCTCCTGTTTATAAGTATGGCGCGATTCATACCCATAAACAAGACTCTACTAACACGGCTTCATAGACCCTTAGGACTCAATATACCTGAGGTTTTGATACCAAGTTTGTCACGACCCATTTTCTAAACAAGCCGGGACCGGCACTCGATCACTAAATATGACCGAGCGAACCATCTGCGCTTATCAAATCTATTATAACTTCAAAATTTATATGCAATAAGGCAATACTATAACCAAATACTTTTAATTAATTTAAATATCTAAAATAAACCAACTCCAAAACTTTATTCGTAGAAAACAATGAAATACTGCTAAGCTATTATCAAAACCATCTAAATCTTAACCCACCGACTGTGTCTATGAAGCCTTTACTGATAAACTGACGCACTGCTCAGGACATGAGATTTCCTGGCTAGTTCTCTAAGTAAACAAAGAAATAGATAACTAAAGATAACTCTAAGGAATACTCCACGAACAAAAGCGGAGCTCACCAATAACACTGGAAGGGAGGGAAGTCCTAAACTGTAGCCTGCTCGCCTACAAAACCAGCTCCTACATTGTACCGCAGACCAACGTAGGTTCCCAAAAGAGAACGTTAGTACCATCCATTGTACTCAGTGTGTCTCAACGTCAGGGGACGAAACTTTAATACAATACACATTACGAGTAAAGAATCTAAATGCATAGAAAACATAAAGCTTCTAAGAACAATTCTAAAATAATTGCATAATAGTAGTTTATGAATATTCTAAAAGAATTTCTTTTCTTTTTCAAAAAAAAAAAAATACTTCTCTTTATAATTTAGGAGTTCCAACTATCCTGACATATTTCTATCTTAGTCACTGTGTTATCGGCACGGGTTCAATCCCAACCTGATCGAATAGGCCCAATCCACGAGGTGCCACTCGCTTCATGGTTCTCAACGCTCATGTATCATACCTTAGCATGCCTAAGTAAATTCTCAGCAACGAGACCATCGGCTCGTGTGCTCCCTAATTTGGCACAAGTAGTTTCAGGAAGTCAACGCCTTGGTCAGGACCCTCGGCCTGGACGATGACTCCTTCTCAGAATAAAGGATACTCCCAAAAAAAAATTCTTTCTAAAACTTCTTCTTGTGACTTTTCAAGTCTAAATCTTTCAACATATTTATTCTAGAATTCTTAAATGTAAGGTATGGCATAAGAATGATATAACATTCAAAATTATTTCTAAATATTCTTACTTTTTCATGAAATTTTTACATGAAAATGGCATATAAGAATAACACAAAAATCTGAAAATTTATGTACATATATCAAAATAAATCATCTAACTTTAACTAAAATAATTCTAAGCTAATAGGAACCACTCACTTCAATTAAGTACATATTCACTCTTTTAGCAAATTCATCAAACACCTTGTATGCATACTTTTGTGAGTTAAACCACTTTGGTAAAGGGTTATATCAACTCACCTCAAAACTCCTCGGGCCAATACGTAGGCCCCAATTCAATTTATGCCCGTCAAACAATTGATTCTACAATAACCGATGCATTTTAATTAATTTTAAAGTTTCACACCTAAACGTGAAGTTTATTGTTGATATAGAGAAATAAGGGAATTAACTATTCAACTCTTACCTATTACTACTGTAGGGTAATTGAGAATAAGAAATTTTATATACCTGAGTTCAAGATTTAGTGATTTGTAAAGAACCATAGAATTTTTTTGTCTGCGTAAAAAGTCTTGCTGACTCTGTTTCTTGTTGCTGCGTGAATGAACAGAAGGTTTAACCTTCTATTTTTTGTGCCTAACTTGTCTAAAGCTATTTGAGCCTTTTGTTTTTAGTCCAAGGCTTAAGCCTTTCCTCCCCTTACGTACAGAATACTTTATGGGGCTTAGGCACAATTTTAAATGTCTTTTTTTAATTTTCTTTTTTTGACTTTACTAGTATTTATTTATACATATTTTTAGTAATTAATAATATTTAAAATTATTAATATTTTCCCTAATTGTATATCAGATTATTTAAGTGTGTGTGTGTATATATATATATATACACACACACACTATAGACAAGAAAAATAATAATAATAATTTAATTTTATAATTAGCGTATTCCGAAACTTTTATAAATTCGAGGAGTGTTTTTCTCTTGCAGATTACTCCGTTCACCTCCTCTCCTCCATGTATCACGTTCACTGTTCGCTTTGGAGATGGTGGTTTTGGGGGCTCCTGCCTGTTCCTCATATATGCCTATTTACCGTTTTCACTAAATAGTTTTGTTAGATAGTCCTGTCTTAATAATTGTTCTACCTCACATTGCAATAATCTGCAATCTGATATTCTGTGCCCATGATCGTTATGGAATTCACACCAGCAGTCTGGATTCCTTTTATTCGGGTTCGACCTCATTTATTTGGGCCATCGAACCTTATCACTCATATTTCTCAGTATTGTAATTAATTGAGATGTACTTACATTGAAGTTGTAGTCTCCAATTCTTGTATTACATCTATTTCGTTCATCCCGATCCTTTATGGATCTTGATGAGGATGAACTCGTATCTCTATTTGATGGTCTATATTTTGACCGGGTGTTTTCAAACCTGGGGCGATTTTCTCGTCCCGAAGGTCCCATATAAGGGTCATACATGTTCTTACCTGTTCTCCTTTCAGGTTCGGAGCGTCTAGAACTGGCTCGATTTTCATCTTTTGACTGAGCAATGGTGTCTTCTTCTATTCGTAGCTTAGTGTTGCACCTATTATAGACATCGTTCCACGTCGTGGCTGGGAATTCTCTCAAGCTTTCCTTGAGTCTTCGCGTGGCTTCTGAGCTTTTGTCATTTAAATTGCTTGCAAATGCCATGGCTGCCCAATTGTCGGATACCCTTGGTAGCAGCATTCTTTCTCGTTGAAACCTGTCTACAAATTCACGAAGCAACTCCGTGTCTCCTTTTTTTTATTTTGAATATGTCTTCCATTCTTTTTTCGACTTTTTGCGCACCGAAATACGCTTTTATAAAAGAATCTGCAAGCTCAGCAAAACAGTCAATAGTATTTTAAGGTAGAAGAGAATACCATGTTAGTGCTCCTTTGGTGAGTGTCTCTCCGAACTTCTTGACTAGTACTGACTCAATTTCTTGTTTAGTCAGGTCGTTGCCTTTTACTCTGGTGGTAAAAGCGGTTACATGATCACGTGGGTTTGTTGTCCCGTCATTCTTGGGAATATAAGCCATTTTGAATTTCTTGGGAATAGGCAAGGGTGTTGCACTTGGCTTCCAGGGCTGTTAAGAATATCTATCAACATCAATGCCTTTGATGACATGTGATACTCCAGGAATTTGCTCGGTTAGATCGTTTTTTCCCTTCACCTGTTTCTGCAAAGTTAGTAATAAAGATTGTAATTCTGAATTATTGGACATACCTGGTCTTGCTTCGAGTGACTCATTTGGAGTATCTCTACTTCCTAAGTTCGCCAATCCAGATTGTGGATTTTGCACCGTTGCGGTGTTGTTAGGTGGAGGTGTGGGTGATGCAACCGGTAATCCCCTCACAAAAGCTTGCAAGGCTTGAGTCACATATTCACTAACCATTTGTTTCACAGTGTCTTGTTCTTATGCTTGTTCATTTCCATTGAGATTATTGTTTTGAGTCGCAGATATTTCTGGGGAATGTTCCCTCGATCCTCGTGGGAATCCTGAGGGTGATGAAACAGGGGTTCCAACCCTCTGTTGGTTGTTGTCGTTGGTGTTCAATATAATTCACAGAATGTTATTCAAGAAAATACAGAGATTATGAGATTCCCGGTAACGGAACCAATTTGTTTAACCAAAGAATTAGATTCT
Source organism: Nicotiana undulata (assembly GCA_005239495.1). Lineage (NCBI taxonomy): Eukaryota > Viridiplantae > Streptophyta > Magnoliopsida > Solanales > Solanaceae > Nicotiana > Nicotiana undulata. The sequence goes on along the minus strand of ML251601.1, from coordinate 22,096 downwards.
TTGCCAAAGCTATTTTTAGAATAACACGGGTTTATGATAACCAAGGAATATGCTAATAATTGTAAATAAATTCGTAAATAGAAAGCAGTAAGATGCGTAAAAAGTAAATATATTGCAATAGCAGTTCGAACGTGTCTTTACAAGTTATATTTTACTCCCTTTTATAGGAAATTTCTTAATATAACGTCTACTCTTTTCAGTGATCGAGCATTAATGACTAATAATGGCATTAACGTAATGTTACAATGATTAATCGTAACTGTTGCGTGAAGATTGTGTAACGTTTGGCTCATTAATTGAAGATCCCGAATCTGCCCTGTATCTTGCCTTGATTCATTTTGACTGTGTCTCTTCATCTTCTCGATTAGGTTGAGATTCCCGTATCTGATTACCCCGTGGGTATGTTGTTCCACTCCTCTTTATCTCGTACCACTTCATAAAGTCCTGTCCAGTTGTCATGATTTCATTACTCCACCTAGATTGCTGGGTCATCGTAATTGTTACACGTATGAAGCTCATTTTTACCAATACACCACTGCTGTCTAAACCAAAGGAGGGGGAGAGGTTATATGTCTACCTTGCCGTTGCATAAATTGCCGTAAGTGCAGTATTGGTAAGAGAGGACAAAGGTAAACAATCTCCTATCTATTACGTGAGTAAATCTTTATTAGATGCTGAAACTAGATATCCTCATCTAGAAAAATTAGTCTTGACTCTAATCATGACAGCTAGTAAGTTAAGACCGTACTTTCAGTGTCACCCAATTAATGTCGTAACTTCATATCCACTAAGAAACATTTTGCATAAGCAAGAACTATCAGGGAGATTAGCTAGATGGGAAATAAAATTAAGCGAACATGACATAATCTATCAGCCTAGGACTGCAATAAAGTCTCAGATTTTAGCCGGTTTTCAATACTAGCATAATCCCTGAAGTGGAAGAAGAACTGCAAATCTTCAATGGGGCTAATCCAGGAATATTGACCATATTGACTAACGACTCTTCTAATGTAAAATGAGCCTGTTTGGGAATTATTTTAATATGAACTACGGGTGAAAAGATAAGGCATGCTATTAAATGTTAGCTTATAACTAACAATGAAGTAGAGTACGAAGTTGTCATTGTAGGACTTGAATTACCACAAGAACTTTCAATCGAGCAGATCGTGATCAAAAGTGACTCTCAACTAGTGGTAAACCAGATGTAGGGGACTTATACTACTAGAGAGGCATGAATGCAACAATATCTGGAAAGGGCACGAAACATAGTAAGACAATTCCAGTCATGGAAGATTATGCAAGTACCCAGAGAGAAAAATACAGAAGCAGATGCATTAGCTAATCTTGCAGCAGTTACCGACGTAACGAATAAAGATAACGTTATTGTGATACACATATTTCATTCAGCAATCGACCAGGATAAAAATGAGGTAACATTTAATAATTTAACCTGGGATTGGAGAAATGAAATAGTAATTTTTTTGCAAAATGGCACCGTGCCTGAAGATAAAAAAGAAGCTCAAGCACTTCGCCGAAAAACAACATGGTATTGCCTAGTTCGTGATACTCTATACCGCAAAATATTTGGAGGTCCCCTAGCAAGATGCCTTGGACCTAATCAAACAGAGTACGTAATGAAAGAAGTACACGAAGGACATTGTGGAAACCACACAGGAGCAAGGTCTTTAGTCAAAACCCTGATAAGAGTAGGGTACTATTGGCCTTAAATGGAAGAAGACGCTGAGAATTCGTAGCTAAATGCGATAAATGCTAGCGATATGATAACAATATGCATCGACCAACATAATTACTCCACCCAGTTGTGTCACCTTGGCCATTCACGAAATGGGGAATGGATATAGTGGGACCTCTTCCCCCAGCTGAAGGAAAGGTACGGTTTTTACTTGTATTAACAGATTATTTCTCAAATTGGGTGGAGGCAGATGATTTTAAACAGTTGAGAGAAAAAGAAGTGAAAAGCTTCATATGGCGGAACATCATATGCCGTTTTTGTGTACCAAAGGAAATCATATGTGACAATGGCCCACAATTCATAGACTCACAAATCACAGAATTCTTCCAAAGCTAGCAAATCAAACGAATCACTTCTTCACCGTATCACCCCGTGGCTAATGGGAAAGCCGAGTCAACGAACAAAATCATTGTTAACAATTTGAAGAAACGGTTGGAAAAAGCTAAAGGGAATTGGTCTGAAGAGCTACTGGCAGTATTATGGGCTTACAAAACTACTGCAAAAACAACCACGGGAGAAACCCCATTCGCGCTCGTTTATGGTTCAGAAGCTTTAATACCGATGGAAATTGGCGAACCAAGCGCGAGATTCACAACAGCAACAGAAGAAACAAACAACGACGAGTTGAGAACAAATCTGGATCTACTCGAGCAAATGAGAGAAGCTGCATTAATACGTGTGGCAGCTCAAAAACAAATTATAGAGCGATATTACAACAGAAAATCTCACCTCAGATATTTTAAAATTGGGGACTTCGTCCTTAAAAAAGTCTTCCAATCGACAAAGGAAGCTGGTGCAGGAAAACTAAATCCAAATTGGGAAAGACCCTACAAAGTCCATGGCATTGCTGGAAAGGCGCTTATGAGCTGGAAACCATGGATGACAGAATTTTACCAACAAGTTGGAATGCTGTTCATTTGAAGAAGTATTACTTCTAAGGAAAAGGAATAGCCACGGTCAGGTATCATTACGTTCGATTTTATTTTTGTACAGTCAAAATTATACTAACCATTTTAGATAATAGGCAAAAAGCTAACCCATCACCAGATGATGATATTAGACCTGCATAGACACGAGGAAGTAACTGAATTCCCAGTCTAGGGTAACAACTTTCTGATGGACGTTTTAAAGGGTTAAGCAGTCATCATCTAAATTATATACCTTCGAGTCCCGTATGTTTTTCCTTTTCAGGAAAAGGACCACAAGAAAGGAATAGTCAAGTGCTCGAGATTTCATTCTTCACAGCTTAAGCACTTGGGGGACTATACAGTATGGAAGGCAAAGAAGAAGCAAATAAGACTATAATAAAAGTCAAAGCTCAAGCATGAAGATCCATTTTTTCCAACAAGTCAAGCGCTATGAGCAAAATCAAAGAGCCAAAGACAAAAAACACAGCCTGATTCAGAAACCTACAAAAAACATATTCGTGAATGTAAACGAATGTTTAGGTTCAAGGAAGAATGTTAGTTACGGGTAAAAATGCATACCCTTGTATTTGTTCAAAAATTGTTGTAAAAGAAAATAGTTACGGGTAAAAATCAAAGCCTTGTATTTATTCAAAAACTGTTGTAAAAGAAAATAGTTACGGGTAAAAATTCATGCCCTCGTATTTATACAAAATCTGTTGTAAGAAAAACAGTTATGAAAGAGTTATAGACGCTACTCAAACACATGTAAAATGTAACGAAAGTTCGAATAAAACAAAGACTTTCTTCAAAACATTGTTCAGAAAAACATGTGAATTCCTATCTCTCTTTTGTATATTTACACCATTATAAAGTTGAGACGTCTTCTTCATTAAGTGTCGTTCATAAAAGGGCCCTCTTTTATAAATCGTGCTTATTTAAAAAAGACACGAAATATCAAAGCATATTTCAATGCAAAGTTAAGAACTAAGGGGTAAAACAAAAACCCAAACGAAAAGCATGCGAACACTTAAGAGTAAAATAAAAAGTCGAGAAATCAAAAGTCATGCTAATATTAATATTATGGCAAAAAACTAAGTATTAACTTAGTTTAAAGCCAAATTTATTTATACAAAGGTTTCCCCTAAGTTGTCAGTTGGGGACTTACAAGAACAAAACTTTTACCCCCAAATGGGACCGGGTAACCACCAATTGTTCCAAAGAAAAAAGAAAAAAAGACAGGGTTCAATAAACTCTTTCATTAGACGGGAGGATTATATTTGTCGGCAGGAGGAGTGGCTTGAGATGGCGAGGCTTGAGCAGCAGCTTCATCAGGGACCTCAACTTCAGGTGATGAGAAATTTTTACTCAGCCGAGACTTTTCAATCGTCTCCTTGGTCTTGGCAATTTCAACTTCCAAGTCAAAATTCTCTTGGCCCATTTTCGTCAATGTGTCAAGTCGGGCATTCAAATAAGCCCAACTAACATCAACAACTGCTTTGTCCTCAAGAGCCTCGTAGTCTTTCTCCCATTGTTCAATACTGGCTCTTAGCTCATCTCTCTCAGCCATGCAGCATCATGAGAAGCGTGCAAAGGGGCAAGGGATCTTTCCAGAAATTGAATCTTATCTGAAGATTCACGGAGGTCTTCTTGGGTCTGAGTAAGCGATTGTACAAGTTCACCAGCGTAAGCCTCCTTTTGATCCAACAAAGCCTTCAGGCTCCTTATCTCTTCAGTAGCACGGGAAAGCTGCTCCGCATAGGAAGACTTCAATAGCTTTTATCCTTACCTGCCTGATTCGATGATGCCTTCTCTATGGCCAATTCCGCTGCAATAACTCTGATTTGCTGCTACAAGGCACATTTCTCCTCCTCTATTGGCTCCATATCAAGCTGCAAACTCTCGAACTGCTCCTTCCAATTGTCAGCCTCGGTATGATAGTCATTTACTAATTGCTCCATTTGAACGACTATTTTCATTAATTCTGTGCTAATAAGATTGATGTCCATAAAAGGATAAGTTAGAAACGGTAAAGGATATGAAATGAAGGAGGGATGGTTTAAAATCTACCTTCAGGGACGAGTGCACAATCTCGTTCATCCAAGTTAAGGAGTTGTGACTTTCCAACATAGACTTCTTAACCGGGCCTATTAGGGGCTTTAACCATACATCCGCCTGGCCTAATTTCTTCAAGAGGCTGCCACCCGCAGGAACCTCTATCATTACTTGCTTCATTACCCCCTACTGGAAGACCCTACTTCGACAATAGAAGGCACAGAAGTATGGGGCGGATGAAGGAGCCACGGATGGAATAGGTTGGGGAGCAAAAACAGTAACGGGAGCAGAAACAGCAATGGGAGAAGTAAACGAAAGTTTCGCATGAGCAGACGGAGGGAAAATAGCAAGAGGCGTTTCTTCTGAAACTGTACCAAAGCCTTGTTGGAACAGTTGATCAATTGATTCATTAACAGGAGAGGGAGTTGCATCTTCAGGAGTGGAAAGCTCTGATTCAGGTACGCGAGGATCAACAATGGGAACAGACTCATCGTCAGATACGACACTCCTCCTTCGCGACCAACGAATCAACGAACCCTCCTCCTATTCTTCTTCATCCTCCAAGGTCTGGGACCCACTTGCCTACCATTTTTATGAAGAGGAGCTAACAATGATTTCCTAGGCCTTAGCCAAGGAAAGTTTTGAAGCGGACACAGCAGCAGCAGAAATTCCACGAGCAGGAAACCCTAACAAATGAAAGGGATCAGAAAAGCTCGAAAGGAGGAAGAAAGGAAGTAAAAAAAAACCTTACCATGGGTTTTCACCTTCCAACCAAAGCTCGACGAGAGATACTTCCAAGAACGTTCTTCTAAAGGAGCGATCAACAAAAGTTTTTCTACCCAATCACGGAAACCGGAGACATTCTCGACGGTTCCCATGGTTACTGGAAAAGGAAAAGAAACAGTCACGGTACTGATAATTTATCAAAAATAAAGAAGGAAAGTGAGCAAAACTATACTCATGTGCAAAGTTCCACTTCTCAGGGAATGAGAGATTTTCTTCACCTACTAAACATGCAGTAGGGACAACAACATAACGAACATACCACCCTCTATCTTTGTCATCATCAGGTATAATTAAAACCCTTTTACTCTTAGCCACGAGAGTAAAAACTCCTTGGCGGAACAACATCGGGGAATATAGGTGAATAAGATGATGGAAAGTAAAAGGAACGGAAGCTAAGTTGGCCAAATATCTAAGGCATGCAACTGCCCTCCAAACGAGAGGACTAATTTGTCCAAAACATTGAAGAATCGACAGAATTCTATGATGACAGGGTCGATGGGAGGCTTAAATAAGGGATAAGTGTATACAAAAGAATACCAAGTTCTATAAGAGGTTATTTTTTGATTGTCATTAAGAACTACAATTGGAAAATCAAATTTCTAACAGAAATCTCTACGTACGAGTGACACTAAACCCTCTATTATTTGGGTAGGATAAAGGTCAGCACTATCATGTGATGACATGGAAGAAAGTTGTTTACCAATGGCCTCACTATCCTTTACAAAAGAAAACTCGGCGAGGACAATCTCATCGTCTCTCGGTTCACGAAGTGGTTCATTATGTTCCCTACTCTTCGAAGAAGATCTAGAAGCCCTAGCCCTCGAAGAAGATGAAGAAATATTAGACCTAGAAGATGGTGGAGGAGTAATATGAGAAGAAGAAGAACCTATAAAAGGTGTAGAACTTAAACTCCTAACTCTACCACCTCTCCTACTCGGATTGGAGCAGAAGAAGGAGTTAGTTCGTCTACAATGATGACCTTTTTGGGTTGCTGGCTTGAGGAAAACATGTTTACAAGAAAGAAGAATTTACAAACAATGAAAGAGAATTAGAAGTTTTTCGTGAAAGCAAAGGCAAGAAAAGGGGTATTGATACTCAGAAGCGACTGTCAAAAAATGAAAAAAAAATAGTGATGTGAAAGTCATAATTGAAAATGTCACTTCGTGTTTGATGCAGCCGCAAAAAGCCCTAAAAGGCGCTGAATAATTGTAGAACTAATCCGAGAATTCCACGTGGCACGAGCATTAAATGGAAGTGACAAGCGACATATACATTCAGAGATAGATGCAATGGTACGAGTGAAGCGGCGGCAAAATATTTATGCCATAAATGAGTATCCACTTACCAAATATTTAATTGATAAATAAATGGTAAGTGGGGGGACTATCTGTATTGGTAAAAATAGGCTTCACACATGCAATAATTCTGATGACAAGGCAATCCATGTGGAGCAATAACAACATGACAACTGGTCATAAATTTACAAAGAGGTACGAGACAAAGAGGAACGGAACGGCATACCCACGAGATAATTAGATAAGAGAACCTCAATCTAATTGAGGAGTTGAAGAGACACGATCAGAATGAACCAAGACAGAATAACAGGCAGATTCAAAGATCTTCAATCAATGAGCCAAACGTTACATAATCTTCACGCAACAGTTACGATTATCTACTGTAACGTTACATTAGTGATATTATTAGTCATTAATGCTCAATCATTAAGAAGAGTAGGTGTTATATTAAGAAATTCCCTATAAAAGGGAGTAAAATATCACTTGTATGGACACGTTCGAACCACTACTGGAATACAATTACTTTTATGCATTCTTATTACTTTCTTTTTACTAGTTAGATCATAATTTTCTTGGTTATCAGAAGCCCGAGTACTTCTTAAAATAACTTTGGCAGAGAATCTAATTCTTTGGTTAAACAGGGGTCAAGGACCCGTTAAAGCTTCTTATTATAATGGGATCAGGTTGTTCGCCTCTGCAGTATCATATTCTTATGGGTATCGGGTCGTTCGCCTCGGCAGTTTCATATTCTTATGGGATCGGGTCGTTCGCCTCGGAAACTTCATGAAACACTCTTATGGGATCAGGTAGTTCGCCTCGGCAGAATTGTGCGTAATACTTGACAAGAAGCGCGTATCCGTGAGTTTTCCTGATTGAGATTTGGCGACCTATCTGCTGGAGACCATTTTACATATACTCCAGTTGAGGAGGCAACCGAAAATTGAGAATTTGTGTTTGCTGTTCAGAGGAGGATCGTACCATGTACCTATATTTGTTTACACTATTTATTTACCATGCCTCATACTTGCTTACTTTCAAGTGTGTTTGATTTATTGGACCACTAACAAGTGTCGATGTCTACCCCTCATCACTAATTCTCCGGGATTAGGCTAGATACTTACCGGGTACGTGTTGATTTTCGTACTCATGTTATGCTTTTGCACTTATTGTGCAGGTATATGATTCTGGTGGTATTTTGGGCGCAAAGGCGTGGCTATTTCGGGGACTTTACGGTGAGCTACATTATCACGGTCCAATTTAGGATCATGACTGACGCTTAGGATAAAATGCCCCAAGCAAGCCTTATCTATATTTTAGATAAAAACGGGCAGAGTTTCCCTGTTTTTTGACTATCCAAAAACTTCTTTATCTCAAAATCAACAACCAAACATCCTAATATAAATCCAAACAATAATAGCTTTATCAGTTAACCAAAACAAATCTCTACCATTAGTAGTCCACCCAATGATAGCCAGAAATACTAATTTATCTGCAAATTTGATAAGAAAGTGCAATACACAACATAAGTTTTTAATAACGAAAGAATATTCATGACACTAAAAGAATGACTATGGAGACACTCTAAGATTTCAAAGAAAAGACCATAACAATTTATTAAATTTCTTGCCCACGCGAACAAATACGGGACTCACCAAAAACTATCAACATGTGCGCTTTAATTAACAAAATCTTCGCATGCGTCAATTGCTATATCTGTAAAAAAAGATAGCGGGGAGTGAGTCGCTAGCTCAGTGAGTAATATTACTTAACCACAACCGTTTTTAATAGGAGACAAGTCAGAAAACATGCTAGTATATCTAACATAAAATATCATAAGAATGCCCTTTCTAAAACGGTAATTATGATCAGTCTATTCATGTGATAGAAATTAATTTAACAAATCGGTAATAAACTCGGTAACATTGTGTCATAGCAAATCTTTATGTTTGGGAGGTTTTCAAGAAAGGATCATGTCTGTATCACTATGTGGACCCCTTCATAAAAGGAGTCAAATATAACTATAGGTCCCTACTCGAGGGACAACTATAGATGTATGCTAGTTCTACCTTCCCACTAGCGAGGGCTATAACTATATTAGGTAAATCTATAAATACAATATACACCAGGTCTAACGAACCTGCCGTTAGCTATGTGATCCTCCAAAGTCTCCTCCCATTTATATTTTTCTCTGTAAACTGTAAATATTCACATGAAAGCATATTCAAAATATTACAGGGCATTTCAATTCTTATCAAATAATGTAATCCAATTTCAGTGACGGTAATTATATCTCAAGTAACAGTAAAACATGGCTAGTAACATAGATAATATTTTAAATAATTGTAAGTATCTCAAGTAAACTATTCAGTACCATAAGTAAATGACTTGTCTCACGTGCAATTTCAAACCTTCGGTAACACATTTTATTTTTGAAATCATGTACAAACCATGCAACTTACGAAAATACAAATTGCGGTAAGGTACTACTCTCTGGACTCGTGCCAAAGTATTGAACTGGTCACTTGCGAGCACTTGGTTCACTTCTTCAACCACCTATATCGTTACAAAATCAATCAATATATCAACTTCGTGGACTACCAACGTAACTGGTCTAAACCTGCCGCATTTGATAAATTTTCCTATTTCATTCCTCTAGAATATGAAGGTTGATCTCTTCAGTAGTGCTAAAATTGATAGGAAACTAGTTCTTCTTTCCATGTTTGTCATTAAACTTAGATTTCTAATACAATTTGGAATGGGCAAAAAAAGAATTTGAGTTTCTTGAAAAATTAGCATTTACTCTATTTCATGTAGAGCTTTGCAAGCACTCACAATACCTCAAAAGTAACTACCAGAACAATATCCAATTTCTTAGAATGAAAAAATTAAACTTGTTCATGGGTGTTTTTTGTATCTAATTCAACTGAAACCCACTAAGTTACCAACATCATTATTTAACTCAAATTATAATAAATTGAAGATACCCATATCAATGGAGCAATAAGACATACCTTGAATTTAGAATTAACAATGGTTGGGGACGATTATATTGACTAAAATACCTTGAAATCTAGACACTTTGTGGCTGGAAATAACTTTTCTTGCAGCACCAAAGCTTCCGCCTAACTCTTCCTTCTCTATTTCGCTCCACAATTTGCAGAGCTCAGACTTCCCTTAGTCCCTCTTCTAATCTTAACATCCGGTGCAAATTGAATCCCTATATCTTCTCAAATTTGATATTTCAATTGTTGGTGTATTTGGTTTCATTCTTTGTGACTTCGTTGCGGTACAAGCTAACGTGAAACCCTTTTTTGTTTTTTTCGACTTTATCAAGTCTTTCTCGTGGGTTTTGGCCCATTATCTTTTTATTCTTTTTTTGGACCTTTTTCTTATCTTTTTTATTATATTATTGTTATTATTTGACTAAAGACCTATATATCCTTATTAAAAAAAATACGCAGTATTACATGCATCCCTTGTTACGATCCGCAACATACAAAGTCTTTATCATGTCTAACTTGTATTCCAGACAAATGTTGTATTGTTATTGTACCTTCTAGTAGTTGAACTTGTCACACAGGGTTTTGGGGTGTTCTAGTATTTTTTTTATGAATTGTTTTACATTGATACACTTTTGCTTATTATTTTAATTAAATTTATGTAACTACGATTCATTTTAATGCACTTACCTCTCTATCTAAATAAGATTAATGATTTAAAAATAATAATAAAATGAGTAATTAAGTTTTGGCTTGACTGACAACGACGTTAGGCGCCATCAGGCCTATAATAGATTTTGGGTCGTGACAATTCACTCTTTGTTGTCGTTATTTCTTTCACTTATGTTGTTAGACTTATATTGATAATCTACTTTGTTGTCATTTATTGCTTTACTTCTCGTTATTAGATTATATTAATACGATGTTCAGATTTCTATGTCTAGTAGGTGTTCTGACCTGACCTCGTCACTACTCCACCGAGGTTAGGCTTGATACTTATTGGGTACCGTTGAGGCCTACTCATGCTATGCATCTGCATATTTTTGTACATATCCATGTACTTTTGTCCATGGCGGATGCCAATGAGATGACTCAGACTTTGCAGAGACTTCAAGGTATACTTGCTATACTTGCTTGACGCCTGTAGGTCTCGGAGTCACCTTCTAGTGATCTTATGCTACTTTTTCTTTTGTTTCCAAACAATATTGTATTGGATATTCTTAGTGTATATCAATAGAGCTTATGACTCATTTCAACCAGTTTTGGAGATTTTATAATTGTTGCTCCGTTTTGGTTTTTGATGTTATTTATAACTTTAAATTAATAGCTTAGTCGTTATGTATAATTTATCATTAGGTGTTAGGATTACCTCGTCTTAGGGTCTAGGTGCCAAAATTCCTAAGGTGGGATTTAGGGGTCGTGACAATAAGTCTCCCAATCAATTCCAAAGTTTACTACTACCAAGTGAATAACATTTACTGAGTTATATCCAATGCATAGACATTTGTATTTTCATCGACAACGATGTAACGACCCTACCGGTCGTTTTGAGCATTTTACACTTCGCTCGGTAGTTTACGGGCATGAGTAGCTCCGTATGATGTATTATGAATTATGTGAATCGCCGGTTTTGGTTTTCAAGTTAGTCGGAATCGCTTTGGAAGAATGAATTTCATTGTTGAAGCTTTAAGTTGAAAGAGTTGACCAAGTTGGCTTTTTGTGAATTTGACCCCGAAACGGAGTTTTGACGGTTCCTTTAGGTCCGGATGGTGACTTTGAACCCGGGCGTATGCCCGAATTCGCATTTGGTTGTTTCTAGAAGGAATCGGCAAAAAATGGCAAAAATTAGAAATTTGAAGGTTTGGAAAGTTCATAAGTTTGACCAGAAGTTGACTTTGAGGATATCAGATTCGGATTGTGATTATGGGAATTGGAATAGTTTCGTCATGTCATTTGTGACTTGTGTGCAAAAATTTGGGTTCATTTTGGGAAGATTTGATATGTTTCGGCGCGAGTTTTGGAAATTGAAAGTTCAAAGTTCATAGATTTTGATTTGAGGGGTGATTCGTCGTTTTGATGTTGTTAGGAGATTCAGATCGTTTCATTGCATTTAGGATTTTTGCTAAATTGCCGGTTCTAGTGTTCCGCACCTACGACTGGTATTGCGCAGGTGCGATGGTCGCAGAGGCGTTAGTGGAGTCGTAGAAGTGAGAAGAGGCTGGGTGAGGAAGACCGCAGAAGCGGATATTTGTAGCGCACCTGCGTGCGCGCACATGCAAAATTGGAAGCGCATGTGCGAATATCTACACAGAAGCAGAACTTGATATCCGCAGGTGCGGGGGTTGCTGGGCATGGCTATTTTTCAAGAAGTGAAGTTTTTACTGCAGAAGCGGTGGTTGTAGATGCGACGATCTTTCCGCAAATGCGGAATCACTGGGCAGAATGTTATAAGTTCGAGGATTGGTCATTTTTATCACATATTGAGCTATGGACTTCGGAGTGGAGCAATTTTTGGAGCATATTTCATCATATGGATTGGGGTAAGTGTTCTCGACTCGGTTTTGGTTATATTTCATGAACCTATCTTCAATTTTAGCTTTTGGTTGATGAATTTTAAAGAGGAAATTGGGGGTTTTGGCCTAAAGTTACATAATAAGAATTTTTGAGTTTTGAACATCGAATTGGAGTCCGATTTGAGTGAAACTAGTATGGTTGGACTGGTGAGTAAATGAGTTGTCAGATTTTGTGGGTTTTGTTGGGTTCGGAGGCGAGGGCCCGTGTGTGATTTTTGATCGGTTTTGTGTTTTGATTAAGGATTCGATCTTTATCATTTGGAATTGTTTCCTTGGGTTGTATTTGAGTTGCTTTTGGCTAGTTTTGAGCCATTCAGAGGTCGCTACGCGCGTAATGGCATCTTTGGAGCATCGCTTGGCTTGCTCGACATTGGTATTGGCTCGTTCGAGGTAAGTAACTCTTCTAAACTTAGTGCTGAGGGTATGAAACTCCGCAATACGTGTTATGTGAATTGATATTAAGGTGACACATATGCTAGGTGATGGCGCGTGGGCGTGCACCATGTGAATTGGGACTCTATTGTTTCTATGGCACTATTTTGTGGTCCTGTTTTGCTTATATCCGTGTATCTGTCACGACCCCAAAACACCCAGTCGTGATGGCGCCTATCGTGAAGTCAGGCAAGCCACACATTTCATTTGCTTAAAGTTGTTTTCCGAAAAATCACTATAATTGCAGCAAGAGCTTCATTTTATAAAGCATTAAAACGTTTAACATCATTAAAAGCCAACTAAACAAATCCCCGATCTAGTGTCACCGAGTCATGAGCTTCTATAAATAAAATGTCAAAATACAAAGTAGACAACATAGTCTGAAATAATAAAAAAGCGACAGGAAGATAAAGAAGGAGAAGACGAGGCTGCGATCGCCAACTGCTATCTCGAAGACTCCAAGAGAAACTTTGACGGCCAATCAAAAACCACTAACGGGTCCCGATGTACCCGGATCTGCACACAAAGTGCAGGTGTAACGTGAGTACACCAACTCAGAAGTAACGAACCCAAACTATGGGTTAAGAGGTAGTGACAGACTAATCCTCAGAAATTAAAGTAAAACAGCGTGCAAAATTTAAACGTGTTTACAGTCCTAGGAGATAATGAAAATAGAATATGTCAAGTATGATCAGTAACCCATGTGTACTCAGTATACTCCACATGCCAATGTATCAACAGTGTGGAAATTCACATAATACTCACAACTCTCACACAGGAGTCCACTCAGTACTGTATATGGCTCTCAGGCCTAGGGAAGATCCATCCCGGAATGTGCATAAACACCGGTGGTCGTAGTCACTCAGTACTGAGGAAGGCCAGTCCATACCCACGGAGAAGATCCATCTCCGGGTTACAACACTCGGACAAGATCCATGTCCAGGGAAGATCCATCCCTCAATATCATCAACTGCGCTCACTAGGGGTGTAAAGACTCCAGAGGGGCTCCTCTTAGCCCAAGCGCTATAACAAGCCAACGAAGGCATAATCAATATCTCGATGCGGTGTGCAGTCCGATCCCATAATTGTCTCTCAATAAAAGGCTCTAGGCCTCACTCAGTCATCACTCTCCAGTATCACTCACATGGGCTCACAGATGCATGAACTACCCCGAAACAGTGATATATGTACAAAATTAACAATTACCGAGACTGAGACTTGACATGATATGCTATGACAAGACTGAGTATGTGTCATCAATATAACACATGAGAAGACAGCAGTAAATGACCACTCGGGTCTGAACAATGTCGGCGTGAAGCCTTAACATAGTACTTAGCATGATTTCTAGCATGATCACATTAACCACATTAATAGAAGTGCGAATATCAATCCATAATAGCTACTAAATGGTGCCATGGGATGAGCCAGGCCACAAATCACTCGGTGCACGCCCGCACGCCCGACACTTGGCATGTGCGTCACCTTAATTATAACCATACAACATATAGTTCGGGGTTTCGAACCCTCAGAACCAAGTTTGGAAATGTTACTTACCTCAAACCGGCTAAAATCCTAGCCCACAATGCCTTTGCCTCTAGACTCGGCCTCCTATTGCTCCAAATCTAACCAACATCAGATTTATATCATCAATATATTCTAAGGAACAAAGCCCATTCGAAAATTATAAAAATTAACCAAAAATCCCGAAATTGGCCAAACCTGACCCCGGGGCCCACGACTCAGAATTTGATAAAAATCAGAAAACTAGAATCCTTATTCCCCCAAGAGTCTACCCATATCAAATTCATCGAAATCCGACCTCAATTGCCTACTCAAATCCCCAAAAGAATTCCCAAACCTTTCTTTCATTTTTCCTCAATTTCCACTCTAATTTCCCAATTTAAATGATGAAATTCAAGACTAAATCATGGAATTAAACCAAATATGAGAGAAGAATACTTACCCCAGTCACTCTATTGAAAATCTCCTCAAATTTCACCTTCTCCCGAGCTCTCTAATGGTTTTTGAGATATTACACTTAAACCCTCGATTTTTTAATATAAATTGTCTGCCCAGAAAATCCTTCTACGCGAACGCGGCGGTCCTCTCGCGTTCGCGTAGGCCAAACACAACTGCCTCCCAAAATACCCTTCGTGAACGCGGCTAGTGCTTCGCGAACACGAAGCTTTACAAACTTCAAGCCTCCCCGAACACGTTCCATACATCGCGAACGCATAGACCAAAGGACCTGGGGTCCGAAGCTGCAACCACCCTTCGTGAACGCGGGCCCACGAATGCGAACGCGTAGAACACTTCACCTAAACCTCCCCGTTCGCGTCCTCCTCATCGCGAACGCATAAAACAAAATCCTTAGCTCCTCCATTTACTCTTCTCAAACACAACCCTCCACCCGCGAACGCGATGCAAAAAATTCCTGTGCAACCCGGCACTATAATACCATCTTTATGCGCTACAACACGTAAATTATTTTTTTATCTCTCTGCAACATCATTATCTGTACAGATATAATGCAATGGGCCACTTGGATTTGTCTAACCTTCTTTGTTTTGTAAAACTTCTATGATAGAACAATTTCAATGGTCAACTTTCTTTAACCACTGATAACATCAAACAAGATGACAAAAATCTTAATAATCATTGAAGGTATTATTTGAGAAATAAGTGAAGATTTGACACATGTAAATCTACATGTTATCAAATGCACATTTATAAGTCTTTATGTTATCAAAATAATGACACGTTACAGGTCATTTGTTCACGTTTTATGATTAAATGAATAAAGATGGTGTAGTGCCACGACCCGGAATTCCACCTTTGAGATCGTGATGGCGCATAACATTTCACTTGCTAGGCAAGCCAGCGTTAGCTAAATTATTTAACCAATTTTAACAATTTAAGATCAAAATATTAATAATAACAAATTGTAATCATTAGAGATAGACTGATAAAAAACTAAATGACGAAGTCTAACCATATCTCAAAATTACATGAGCATCTAGAATACTATAGATAAAGTGTAAGCAAAATACAACTATTGAAATAATTAAACAATAAATACAGAATGGAAAGGGGATTTCAAAGTTGCAGACAATGAGCAGCTATACCTCAAGTCTGCTAAAATAGCTAAATTTGAACAGTCTCACTATGCGCCATTGGGACCCACACCGGTATCTACACAAGAAGTGAAGAGTATAGTATGAGTACAACCGACCTCATGTACTCTGTAAGTGTCGAGCCTAATCTCGACGAAGTAGTGACAAGGCTATGGCAAGTCATGTACAAGTAACCTATACAAAATAAAAATAACAGAAAAATAAAAATAGAAATAAAGTAATAAACTCATATGAAGGGACCCGAAGGTTAACAACCAGAGAGCCCTAGAATAAAAAAGTCACAAGTATCATATCACAATACCAAGGATAACTCAACAATTAGTACAATATATTAAATCCATTGTGGCGCGCAACCCGATCCCACCATATCATCATATGTTCATACCATAATCCGTCCTTATTTCTTCATATCATTTTAATACCATTCAATTTCATCACGACGTGCACCCCGCTCCCCAAACTATTTCAAATCATCGACACTGACAATTCAACAATAATATTAACATAATATCAACATAAAGAAGGTGAATGTACAAAACAGTAGAACCACAGAATAATCTGAGAATATCTAACATCTCGAAATATCAAACTTTACCAATTCATCAGTATAGAATAGTTAAACAACTCACATAAGCGAAATAACATAATCGAGTGCATCAAACAATATGAAAATAATAAAAACAGATAAAACATGTAACAATTAAAATATAAAATTAAAAGTAGAGAAATATAGCAAATAAGTAGAAATCGTGTAAGAAATGAACAATTAAGGCAAGTAGCAATTAAATAACAAGCAACAAGTATTGCATAGATGTAAAGTAAAAACATGTAACTATTAACGCATATAATAAGGAGTAACATGGAATAAAGAAATATATGGAAATAAATATTCCAATCTCGCATGCTAAATCCCATGACTGCCCATATACACTCGTCACCTAGCATAGACGCCACGTCCCCACATAATTCACATAACAATTACTTCAACAAGTCCTAATTCCCTTAAGTCAAGGTTAACCACAACACTTACCTCACTCCGCAACCAAATCAATGCTCAACCACAACTTTTTCTTTAGAATTAGCCTCCAAACCAATCTAATATAGCCAAATATAGTTTAAATAATTAAAAATAGGCTTTAGAAACTACTCACGAGTGAAAAAGATTCAATCTTTAATGATTTTAGAAATAAGTCAACTAAAGTTGACCGTAAGCCCGCTTGATCAAAATCCAAGATTCCGACTATATCCCAATTACTAATTCACCCCCGAGCCCAATTATGTGTTATATTTCGAAATTCGACCTCAATTCGAGGTCTAAATCTTAATTTCTCAAAATTCCCGTATTTATACCTAAATTCCTAATTTCTACCATGAAAATTCATAGATTAAAGGTTAAAATCAATGGGTGTTTATGGAAATGAAATAAAACAAGTTAAAATTTACTACCTAATGAAGTTGGGATGAAAAAACTCCTCAAAATCACCTTTAGGACTATCTCTAACTTGAAAATGGTGAAAATTCCGACTTTTGGATGTTTTAATCCCTGGGTGTCAAGTGCTCTTCGCGTTCGCGAAGTAAACTAGCCAAATGGACATCGCGTTCACGAAGGCTTAGCTCCCACTTTCCTTGGCGTTCACGAGCCACAACCCGCGTTTGCATAGAGTAACAACCCAATCCCTCCCAGGTCCCCACAAAGCTTCGCATTCGCGAAAAACATGTCGTGTTCGCGAAGGGTAAGCACCCCTCCACTTCGCGTTCAAGACAAGATCATCGCGTTCACGAAGAATAAATCTACCCAAGTCCCAATTTCCACTTTGCGATCGTGAAGCACAAAGCACCAAACATCAGAAACAACTGAAAACCAGCAATTCTTAAGTTCGAAATGGTCTGTAGCCTATCCGAAACTCACCCGAGCCCTTTGGGTTGCAAACAAAACATGCACAAAAATGTAATAATATCATAAAAACTATCTTGCACAATCAAAATACTAAAATAACATCTAGAACTAAGAATCATACATCAAAATGCACGGAATTTCAAAGAAAACTCAAGAAACACTAAAATCTCAATCAAGCGTCTGAATCCTATCTAACCAACTCTGATTTGCACCAAATTTTGCAGACAAGTTTTAAATAGCAAAATGAACCTATGCTAAGTCTCGGNGATTTTTCCTTGGTGAAGAAATTTCCTTAGCTTGCATAAATATGTCTTCATCTGGTCAACCTAAGAAGGTTATCAATGTTGAAACTTTTGCATCTTCTTCTACTCCATCTAGGAGCCGGAGAGGTGGCCGATTGAGGAGTTTAGGATCTGCCTCCACTAGGGGTTCTTCTTCCCCTTTGGTTTCTCCTCCTTCCGCTAGATCTTTACTGTCTCCTAAAGCTAGGTCTTCTCAATATGCTTCTAAGAGTAAGGATGATATTCGTGAACCAAAAGTTGACGAAATCATTCCTGCTGAGATAATCTTCCCAAGGGAAAATTCTCCTATCGTCAAAATGGCTTCTTCTCTAGATAGAGTAGAGAAGTATGCGACCATTATTACTGTAGGTCATATTCCTCTTATCCGTAGGTAATGCTCTTGGGAGTCTAACGTTCCCATTCTTGTGCCAAATAATAACCAAAGGATCACGTCTTATAAGACGTGTTTTTCGTATGTCTACACTTATCCTTTTACACTAGGATTTCAACCTCCCATCGACCCTGTTATTATTGAGTTTTACCGTTTTTTCAAAATATGCCTAGGACAAGTCGATCCTTTAGTGTGGCGTGTTGTTGCTTGCCTGAGAGTTTTGGCTTCTAAAGTTTCTATTCCTTTCACCTTTTATCATTTGATTCATCTGTATTCACCTGCTCTATTTCGTCATGGGGTTTTTACTCTGGCTGCTCGGAGTAAGAGAGTTTTAGTAACCCCTGATGATGACAAGGATAGAGGTTGGTACCTTAGGTACGTTGCCATTCCCACTGCTGTTTTAGTGGGTGAAAATAATCTTCCCTTCTCTGAGAAGTGGAACCGTGCACGTAAGTACTTTGGTTCGTACCTGTTTTCTTTACATAAAATTAAATTGCGTTTTTAATACCGCATCTGTTTTTCTCTTATTTTTCAGCAACTATGAATACCGTCGAGAATGTCTCCGATATTCGTAGTTGGGTAGAAAAAATGTTATCCGCAGCTCCTGTCGAAGAAAGGTCTTGGAAGTTCTTTTCCATGAAGTTCAACTGGATTCTCAAGAACTACGGTAAGTGGAGTTTTTTTCACTTCCTACTTTACCTGAGTTCTTTTTGTTAACTCTTTTCTTCTTTCGATAGGNAGAATGTCTCTGATATTCGTAGTTGGGTAGAAAAAATGTTATCCGCAGCTCCTGTCGAAGAAAGGTCTTGGAAGTTCTTTTCCATGAAGTTCAACTGGATTCTCAAGAACCACGGTAAGTGGAGTTTTTTTCACTTCCTACTTTACCTGAGTTCTTTTTGTTAACTCTTTTCTTCTTTCGATAGTGTTTTCTACTCGTGGGGCACCTGGTTCATCACTCCCAAAGATGTCATTATCTCATGCTCAGAAGATTTTAGTCAGTTCTTCTAAGAGGAAAGTTCGTGATCCCTGTTCTGGAGGGGAAGATGAAGATGGAAGAGAGGGTGCTTTAGTGCACCGGCCGAGAAGAAGGCGAGCAGTTTCAGATGATGAGTCTGCTCCTGGGCCTTTTCCTTCTATGTTGGCAATCCGGCCCTCTTTTTCCCGGGACGAGTCTCAGTCCCCGGTTCGAGATTCTGCCGAGCGTCTTTTCCATGAAGGGTTTGAACTTGACCCTGATAATGTTCCGCTAGCTACCATTTTTCCCGATTTTGCTGTTGCTCCTCCGTCCGTACCTGTTATTTCCTCAGCTTCTCATCCATCCATTTATATTGATGTGCCCGTGGCTCCTTTGGCTCCTTGCCCGTCCGTGTCTGTCTCTATCCCCTCCGTTCCTGCTTCCGTGCCTTCTTTTGTAGAAGTAGGGTCTTCCAGCAGGGAGATGCAGAGGGTTGTAATTAAGGTTCCAGCCGGTGGAAGCCTTTTCAAGAAGACTGCTGAGCCTGAAGTATGGCTCAAGCCTTTAATCGGCTCTGAAGAGAGGGCCAAACTTGACAGCCACTCAATTCTTACTTGGGCCAACGAAGTGGTGCTTAATTCTTTAAAGGTATGCTTTTGAAAGAACACTTTTGTATGCTCAATTTTCTTTGAATAAAAGTTTAACACATTTGATTGTTTTGCTGTTTTTGCAGACGCACCTTATTGGCTTAGAGCTTATGAAGAGAATTTCGAACTCAGAGAACGAGTTGAAAGAGCTACGTGAGCTTGAGGATTCAAAGGAACAATATGATAGTTTTCGGATAGAAATGGATGCTTTAGAGGATGAGAGAGATGCCTTGAAGGAGCAGCTGAAGATTGTAACAGCAGAATTGGCAGTGGAAAGAGCTTCCTGCAGCTAGGTTAACAAGGACAAAGTTGTTCTCGAGTCTACATTTGCTGAGCAATTGTCAAAGGCTACAGAGAAAATCAGGAACTTGAAGCATATGCTGGGACAGAAAGAGTAATACTCCAGTGAACTTGTGCGGAACCTCTCCCAGACTCAAGAGGATCTCCGTGAAGCCCAGGTAAAAGTTCAGACTCTGGAGGAATCAATTTATCCTTTGAAGGTTGCCCTTGAAGCCGCTGAAGCTGAGAATTATAGCTTGAAGGCTGAGATTCAGGCATGGTCAAAGGATTATGGCGACCTTGAAGAGGCGACAGCCGTCGATGTAAGTTGGGAATACATGAGTGCTCGCCATGATACATTGATATAAATGGACCAAGAGGGCTTTGGCCTTACTGCTGAGATTGCTAAATCCAAAGAAGCTATGGAGAAGACCCAGCGGGGTCTTGAACTTTCTCCAGCTGATGAAGCCCAGGAAGCATCTGACGTTCCTTCTAAAGAAGAAGCCGGTTCTCCTCCTCCTCAAGCGTCTGAATCCTATCTAACCAACTCTGATTTGCACCAAATTTTGCAGACAAGTTTTAAATAGCAAAATGAACCTATGCTAAGTCTCGTAACCAAAATTCTAACCCGATAGCTATAAAGTCAACCTACGTCAAACCTAGGAAGTTTCCAAACCTTCAAATTACTAGCTTTCGGAAAAATAAATCAAATCAACCTAGGGACCTCCGAGTTTAATTTCGGGCTTATGCCCAAGTCCAGAAATCATGTTTTCTTCAAATTTTAACGTAAAAACCTACTGAAAAAAGACACAGAATGTGCACGCAAATTGAGAAATATTAAATAGAGCTAATAGAGGTCTCAGAACAGGGAAATAAGAGCTAGCACTCAAAACGACCTATCGGGTCCTCACATTCTTCACCTCTAAAAGAAATGATCGTCCTCGAAAAAACATAGAAAAGTTCTCGGACTAATGAAAGGGTGTGGTATCTACTCCGCATATCGGAATCAGACTCCCACGTGGCTGCTTCGATCGACTGACCTTTCCATTACACTTGCACTGAAGGATAACTCTTAGACCTCAACTTCGTGACCTACCGGGCTAGAATAGCCACCGACTCCTCTTTATAAGTCAAACTTGTCCAATTTGACTAAACTGAAATCTAATACATGGGAAGGATCACCAAAATACTTTCGGAGCATGGCAACATAGAATACCGGGTGAACCGCCGATAAGTTGGGTAGAAATGCAAGTTATTATGTTACCTCACCAACTCTCTCAAGGATCTCAAAATTACCAATACACCTAGGGCTCAAATTTCCCTTCTTCCAGAACCACATCACGCCATTCATGGGTGAAACCCGCAGAAAAACCCTCTCTCCTACAATGAATGCTACATCACGAGCCCCCCGATCACTGCAACTCTTCTGTCTAGACTAGACTGTATAGTCAATCCTGAATCAACTTGACTTTCAATAAAGCATCCGAAACCAAATCAGTGCTCAACAACCTAGCCTCTCTCGGCTCATACCAACCAACTGGAGAACGACATTGCTGTTTAACCAAAGAATAAAATTCTTTGACCAAAGCTATTTTAAGATAAACTTGGGTTACTGATAATCGAATGAATAAAATAACAAATAAAGAATTAGTAAATTGATAGCAATATAGAGTGCAAGAAGTAAAGTAGTTTGTATTCGAGAATTCAGATG
>MDKH01173032.1:0-33261 GCA_005239495.1 Nicotiana undulata | reverse complement strand
GTTTATGACAATAAGAGCACTTGGGTCGAGACCTTCCAAAACGACCTCCTCCTCGTCTATTCTTCATAGGTTGAGATGCCCGATTGTCTACTGACTGGGTTACGAGAACAGATGAGTCAAGTGTCTGTGATGAGCTCACTGGGTGACTTGGTGCTGCAGCAAGGCGAAGTAATCGAGAGAATAATTCATCAACTGTGGGGACAGTCGGACTAGCCAAAATTTGATCGCGTACTGAGTCAAGATCATTAGGAAGTCCAGCTAAGAACTAGAAACATCTTTTGTCGTTGTTCTTGTTGCTTTTCGACACGAGCAGAAACTGGCATCAACTTCTCAAATTCCTCTATGACTACCTGTATTTGTCCCAAGTAAGTAGACATATCTAATTCATGTTTCTTTAAATTTGTCATCCGCGATATAACATCATAGAAACAAGATATGTCATTAGTGTATAAAGTACGAGCCTTTTCCCAAACCAAATAACATGTCTGGAATGGACGAAACAAAGGCATCAACTTGGAATCAATAGATCTCCACAGAATACTGCATAATTGAGCATCGATCTTTTCCCAGTGTGCTTTGGCCTTTTCATCTCCGTCGCTAGACTTCTTGATTAGATGATCTTGAACACCTTGACCTTTACACCACAACTCGACAGATGAAGCCCAAGCTAAGTAGTTTGAACCTCCCATTAAAGGTTCTGAGGTAATCATAATACCGGAACTGCCAGAGCCCGTATTTTTAGACCCGAAAATATCAACTCCAAAAGACATCGTTGGAGTGAAGAGGGGTCTACAAAATTATACCCAAACAATAGAAAGAACCAATTGGAAATTCCCTGAAACTGACGAAGGGAACATTGTAGCTGCCGGATGGTTTTCTGGGGTTAGGTCGCCTGAGAAATCCGCACCTTCTTGTGGTGTTATTTTCGTAAAAAAATACCACAGGAGAAGGGATTTAGTAAAAGAATGGCCTGAAAGTCACCGGAAAGAGGCACGGTGACTGCCCGGACTCGCTGGTAATTGCACAGCGGGGATTTCTCACTAGTGGCTCTGATACCATGTGAGAATACACGGGAAAATATTCTTTTTTTCACATACAATGAGCCCTATATATAGATAATACATGTCCTACTCCTAATACATATAGGATTAGGGTTTAAGGCTATTTACTCCTATTTGACTACTAAACTAACAAGACCAAAAATATATATATATATATGTTTAAAAAGATACTAAAAATAATACAACAACAACAACAAACCCAATATAATCCCACATATTGGGGTCTGGGGAGAGTAGTGTGTACGCAGCCTTTTCGGAATCAATGTTTGTCCTTGAAAATTTCAAATTTCACTTGAAGTTGAATTTATAAATATTTCAGAAATTTGAAAAACTCCAAAATCTGTTTTTCAAAATTCACTTCAAATCACTCACAAAACTTCAAAAATAGCTCCAAATTGTGTTTGGACTAAATACCATTTTCACTTAAAAAAATAATTCATATTTTTTTCGGAATTTTACAATTCTTATGTCCAAACGCCCACTAAGAAAATATTTACCTTTTCTAAAAATGATATTGTTGATGCGAAGAAGAGCACATAATATGATCAGTTATTTGTGTTAAACTTAGACAAGACTTTACAATTTTACTTGTCATACGCAGTTTGTCCAAACTGACTTGGCGACTAAGGTTAGTTCTCCACTTATTGATCAACTTGGAGGATATCTGCCTATGGAACTTGTGGTGAAAGGTACTTCAATTATTTTCCTCATTATTTGCCTCAGAACTTGTGTGACCTATAGGTCACGGGTTCGAGTCGTGGAAGCAACCACTAATGCTTGCATTAGGGTAGGCTGTCTACATCACACCCCTTCTTGGGGTTCGACCCTTGCCCGGACCCTGCGTTCACGCAGAATGCCTTGTGCACCTGGCTGTCCTTTTGACAATACCAACTGCTACGTTTATTTGGCCATATTTATGATTTGGACTAGGTAGCTGCATTTTCAAATGAGATGGTGGCATAGAATAAATTTCTGCTATTGTGTCTTCTATTTGGTGCTTATAGCGACATAGGATTGAATGATATCCTTCTGTTCTCCTTTATCTTCCTGTGATATGCTAATCACGTGTTCCAGATAGCTAATTATCCTACCTTATCCGCTCTCAGCCAATCCAATTCGTCAATAGACATTTTTGAAGTCTATGTGCTATTTAGCATTTTCATCAGCAAATTTTATTTACTTTCAATAGCTAAGGGAAAAGTATACCATCTAAGACAGCAATATATCAACAAGGGACAGATTTTCATTCAAGAACATAGAGCCTCAAAATGTAGTTTTCCGATTTGAGTCTGAAGTACCTACTTTTTTCAGGTGCTTTTGAACTAATCAGAGATGAGAGTAAAGCAGGGTCGTGTCTTTGGATCACTAACAGAAGAGGCATGGAGTATTGGCCAACTCCTGCAGAAGAAGCAAAATACCGCCTACCCTCTTCAAAAGCACTTCGAAAATCTTTGGTTACGGTACCAATGGATCTTCAGATTCCTCAAAGCTTTGAAAAAGTGTATGTAATTGTGTGATTTACTTCTTTTACCAGGGAAAGAGCACATTTCGGATTGATTATTTCTCTTGTTGTGCACTTGTGAAATTTCAAATGCACATGTTATCACGGTTCCATTCTTCAATGTCTCCTGCAACTGAGGGAAGCGAGAAGAAAAAAACAAAAAGAGAAAGATAAAGAGAATCCATAATTTAAGTCTCGCTCAAAGTCAAATTCAACTCAAAAAGTCAACCCTAAGTCAACTCGGTCAAAAATAAACCGCATTCTCATTGTTCAACCTCAACAACAACAACAACGCCAATAACATACCCAGTGACATCCCACAAGTGGGGTCTGTGGAGGGTAGTGTATACGCATACCTTACCCCTACCTTTGTTCAACCTCAACCTCTCTTTGAAATATGCGGTTGGTGACTGCCAATGGTGCTAGTTTCCCCTTTCTTTTGTTGTTGTTGTTGTTGTTGTTGTTGTTGTTTGTTGTTGTTGTTGTTGTTTCTTAGTTCTGCTGGGATACCTTATCCTAAACAATTATGTGAAGAGTCTCCCTCATTATTTCTTGTGACTTTTGACACTTTCTGCATCTTATTTTTGTTCCAGAGTTGTTCACACCTTGAGTCACAATTTTCGTAGTGCTACAAGAATTGTGCGAACTGCATTGAGGTTGCCACTCAAACCAGATCACGTTCTATTAAAAGTCATCTATGCTGGTGTGAATGCTAGTGATGTGAGTTTTTCTTTTTTCTCCATTTCTGCAATAAAGAATCTCAGCTTTATTGACATCAGACTGAATAATTGAGTAGATCTGCGCTTTCCCTGCCCTCATGCAGTCTGTGCATGCTGGTATTTGTATGTTTTTGTCACTGTAAAATACAACGACATCTCTATAAATCAAGAGAAAAATTTGTACCTTTTTTATTTCCTTGGTGTTTGGCATAATGATGCACATTTGTAATTAAATGATCATATTAGGGTCTTCTGGGGCAATGCTTATGATGTACATGTCCGCCACATAATTCTGGTTTTAAGTTCTTCACTGACAGAAGCATTTTGCATGCCCCCGCTAATTCCCCCGCCCAACATACACAGACATGGTTAAGTTCTTCACTGATGGAAGCATTTTGCAATAGGTAAATTTCAGCTCAGGGCGTTATTTCAGTGGAGATGGCAATGACATCGCCTCCCGCCTTCCGCTGGATTCTGGTTTTGAGGTACAAAAAGAACTTTCTATATTCTTTGGGTTGGTTCTTTGAAATTACTTTTCTATAAGAGAAAAAAGAATATATATTATGTGTATGTGTATATATCTATAGAGAGGGGGAGAGAGATTTTGGAGAAACCCGCATAGGAAAACCATATCTGCTGTAATCTTCCATCTTTTTATTATTTTCTGCAAAAATTGATGATTTTAAAAATGTCACACATAAAAATCACTGATTGGAATCCAGAGAGATGAAAGCAGCTGCAACTACTAACGAGACATGGGCAGGGTTGTGCACTAATCAGTTGGCTCTTCTCAGTGCTTATTTTAGATCTAGACATGGTAGGGCTTTAATTGAGTTGGGGCTTATAGAACGGAATGGTTTATAATTTGTTCTGCCTTCAGTTGCAAGTTTGGTAAACAATACGATCCTAAGGCCTCTTTATATAAGAAGCTCCTTTCAATGTAATTTTTGGTCATGTTATGTTATTGCTACCCTCTTAGGTTTCATTTTGCCACGTGATGGTTAATTACAGTTCTTTTCGCTTGTACTAGTCGTGATGCTGGAGGATTGAATTGGTTTCTGAATATTTTATGGAATACGTTTTGAAAGTCAGTTTTCTGTTTTGATCTCGAGTTTGTTACTTAAACTGGAGTATTGCCTTGCTTTCTTCATTGTATTTTTATTCCTGAATTTGCTTACCTCAAATTCAAGCCTCGTGTACTGCAGGCTGTGGGAATAATTGCTGCAATTGGTGATGCTGTTAGAAATTTGAAGATTGGTATGCCTGCTGCCATCATGACTTTTGGCGGTTATGCTGAATTTGTCATGGTAACTACTGCTTTACACATTTATTCTTGTCAGGTTTGAGTTGTCTAATCTTTCATTGTCCTTGGTGAGTTTTATGCAATTTGGCTTCTATATTCAGGTCCCTGCCAAACACATCCTTCCTGTAGCAAAACCAGATCCAGAAGTTCTTGCAATGCTTACCTCTGGACTCACTGCATCAATTGCTTTGGAAAAGGCTAGTATAAGCATTCTTTTATTCCTTGAATAATCTTTTTACCCGGTTTCTGTTGCTGCAGGGGAAGGAACATACAACATGTATACTATTTTATGACAGTTGGGGTTGATTTAAACAGGTTTTAGTTCATATTGCCTTTTAAATTATGTTATTTACTGTTGAATCTGTAGGCTGCTCAAATGGAATCAGGAAAAGTTGTTTTGGTGACTGCTGCTGCAGGAGGGACAGGGCAATTTGCAGTGCAGGTATAGCTTAAAAGAAAAAGGAACCTGCAAGAGTAGTTAGGTTAAGACTGCTTGTCTACTACAAATACAAGATAATAAAAGTGTCTACCAAATAATAAGGCGAACAGATAAGTGGTTATAGACCTGCCATAAGATTTCTTTGATCCCATCTAATATTTTGCAGTGAATATCAAAAGTTATTGTGCAACTTTTTTGGGTTTCTGCCTTTTCCTTTTGAAAGGGGAAACCGCGGTGGAAGTTTACAGTAAATTATGTACAAGAACTAACAAGAATTTGTGTAACTTTTTATACCATCTTGGTACCTTATTAATGAAACGTTTACCTTATCAAAGAAAAAAAAAATTACATGAATTTGTAATTTTCAAAATGCTTCTTACATACTAGATTATTTTTACTAGTTGTTGTGCAGCTTTTCTTTTCACATTCTTCCTTTCCACATTTGAAGTGTTTTCCAATCTGGAAGTGTGTCTCTATAGGTGCATTCATGTCATATCTTCTCTTTCTGTATAGGCAAATTCATGTCATATCTTCTCTTCCTGCTTCTTGTATCATTTTATATTGTAATACACTATTCTTCTCATTATCATGTTGATTAGCTAACTAACACATACTGAACTATTTGCTATGGAAGCTTGCAAAATTATCTGGAAACACTGTGGTTGCAACTTGTGGAGGCACTGAAAAGGCCAAGCTTCTTAAGGATTTGGGAGTTGATCGAGTCATTGACTACAAAGTAGAAAACATAAAAGCTGTTAAGTTTCTTAAACTCACTGGCTAACTATGTTCTTATAACTTGTATGCTGCTGTCTTGGATAAACATAATATTATTAGTTGTCATTCAAATGTTATTGCAATGCATTATGAATATTATGAATAGATACCTCAGAATGCTTTGTGGAAAAGCATGCTCTCGAGGGTAGTTCTTATAAATATCAAACTTTATATGGGGAAAGAGTTCCAAAATGGGGGCCTTTCGAGAACCTTTAGGTTTATAGAACCACTAATTTACCTTAAGAGATAAATTATGTCGTAGCTGAGTGAAATGGACCTGAATAGAGCGAAATATATATAACAATTTGTGTAGCCAACACCAATTATTATTAGATTGAGGCGTGGTTGATTGATTGATCAATTGATGTTGTCATCTCACTGGTGCGAAGTGTTAAGTGTCCCATATTGGTAGATGGATGGGTTGTTTGTCTCATATGGTCTTGGGCAATCCTCATCTCACGAGCTAGTTTTTGGGGTTGAGTTAAGCTCAAGGTCCATCTCTTCACATAGTGTCAGACTCCGGCCCATTCATGTTATTGTGTGTCCTAATGTTGGGCCTCCATGTTAGGTTGTCCACAGAGAATTTTGAACGTTGTAGTGGGTGGAGGTAGTTGACCATTTCCATGGAGATATATTAGCAGCAAAACATGAGTATTAGCTTGGTTGTCTAATTCCAGAGTGGCTACTCTGTTTTTATGCTGCTTATGCTTCCTTTTTGTAACAAGTTCTTAAATGTTTGCTCTAGTCTGATTTTCTGGGTGACCATGATATATTAGTTTCAGCTGGAGCTACTTTTCTAACTAGTTCTGTATATATATGGCTGCACCAGGTCTTAAAGAAGGAGTTCCCTAAAGGTGTTGATATTGTCTATGAGTCCGTTGGTGGTGAGATGTTTGACGTCTGCTTGAATGCATTGGCTGTCTATGGACGACTTGTTGTCATTGGAATGATTTCACAGGTTTAACTTCTCATGGGATATACTGTCTTCTTCTTCTTTTGGGGGTTTTTATCTCGTACTTTTCTGTTTCTTACTGGCTGCTGTTGATGATCATCTTAGTAATACAACCTCTATCCATGTCTCATCACATCTATCCTGTTAGTTTGACTTTGAAAGCCAACTCAACAAGTTTTGATTTCAGTACCAAGGAGAACATGGGTGGAAACCTCGGAATTATCCTGGAATATGTGAAAAGCTTCTAGCAAAAAGTCAAACAGTGGTATGTCCTGCTATCTCTTGTTTCAGTGATCCAATATCTTTATTACGTAGTACCATATAGTGAATGTGATTGATCGCAATTGCCAACTTTCATTCAACTTGTAGAACAACTAACATATGAGTTTAGAGCTTGCACCACTATTTTTCATACTTGATTGGAAAATACATAATAAACGCCGCATAAATCTGTATATTTGATCTCATATGATATGGGGGGAAAGGGCAACGGCCTCATCGGAGAAGGAGGCTTGAAAGGTAGTTGTGTAGATTTAGATGGAAGAGGAAGGCCCGTGGAGGAAGCTAAGAGAAAAGGGCATGTGAGTCGTGTGTGGGGAAAGACGGGAACTTCCGTTAGTTTTGAAATTACCGTAACTAATGAACTCAAAGAGAGGCTCTTGTACTCATTGATAGAAGACCTCTCTGTTCGAAATCCTAGTCCTCTCTTCAGGGACATTCTTCTGTTTAGGTTCCTTAGGGGGTTCTTGTTGCAGATTCGAGTAGGTCGAAACAGAAGATTGCTGGGTTTTGTATTTTTTAATTGATTTGGAACGAGAAGTTTGTAGTAACTTTTGAGGGGGCTAATTATCCCCCCTAAAAAGAGAAGGCCCTGAGGAGTTCAAAGCCCAATGACAAGTGAAAAACTTATGTTATTTCATTTGCATTTCATGATGATGGTGGAACCGTGGAAGTAGCTTTCATGTCCTAACGTATTTGGTGTTGTGATCTATCTCCATAGAGAACTTTCTATATTGTTCAATGAGAATAGAGGTTTCCTGATCGGTGACTCTTCGACTACCTACTTGATTAATTTCACCAAAACTGTCCGTAAAAAATTTCCTTAGTGTCCTAAAAGATTTGAATATATGTTGTCGGAAACTCTTGTTTTGTGGTTTCTTGCTTGCAATCATCTTGTTTAATTTGCCTATTACTGTTTAACAAAGTCATGCTTAGCTCTGTCTAGACGATAGGTTTTTCAAGTGAGTCGTATTTGTTATATTTTGGCTAATTTGGTGGTTTGAGTTTGTTCTCAGGCTGGATTTTTCCTGGTACAATATGCTCACCTATGGCAAGAGCATTTGGATAGATTGGTTAATCTTTTCTCTTCTGGAAAGCTTAAGGTTGGTATATCTGCCAGAACAAATTTCTAACCTATATACTGCCATTGTTTGAAAAGTTGAGGTGGATTTGTTTAAAAACTGATTTTAATCTCTATGATTTTATATAATGCACTTCTAAGAGTGGTTTGGTCAATAAAAGTAACAATTTGCTATGTATTTGTGTTTTGAAGATTGCCATAGATCCCAAACAGTTTGTTGGCCTACATTCAGTTGCTGATGCTGTCGAGTACCTTCACTCTGGTAAAAGTGCGGGCAAGGTATGAGTGAAGGGTTTTTAGTTATTTTGATTGTGTCTTGTTCTCAATTTGTTTTTAGCATTTCAGTAGTGCTTATGATCAGTTTTTCTTTTGTATGTGAAAAAACATGCAGGTGGTTGTTTGCATTGCCCCGACATACGCTCAGCAACTTGCAAAACTCTAGGTAAATAAGGAGACAACTATATCAGACCAAAGAGATAACAAGATGCTGTAGTACATTCGAAATTATAAGGTAGCTCTGTTGTTGTGTAAGGTGTTCTGTACAATGACAAACAGGAACTGTGATATTCGTTTTGTATTTAAGGTTACAACATATTGTTTCTTCCTTTTAAATTTGAAATTGGATGAAAATTCAACAACTTGCCAGCTTTAAATTTTCAATCCTCCTTTTATGTTTAAATTCCCATTACACCCACTTTATTCACGTTTATCAATCAGCCCAATGCTGGACTTGGTCAATTCTTAAGATCATTTCATCAGTAAACATACTACTCGTCATGGAAATCTCTTACATAACGAACAACGCCCCATAAACTAATGAAAGACCAATGCTAGATAAACACCAGAGTCCAGACTACAAGTGTAGATTACACTAGGTTTGTTGGTGCAGTGCTAGATAAACAACACTATTGATAATATATCCTGTAAACTAGCAGGATGAACAAAACTGCTGCACCATACCAACCGCAAGCTTGAGTTTTGGCACTGAAGGTCGTTGCCGTAAGTAGAACTATGTTATAATGTTAAGGAGTTTTTAGGCAGCAATAATAATTACAATGATGCTAGTTCTAGGTTCAAATGGACATCTACAAAGACAGAAGGATGGTCCCAAAAGCTACGATCAGGTGAAATGCATTCTGTTCCCTGCAAGTAGACACGAAAACAGAACATTAGTACCAAATATTGTAACAATCAAAAAAATGTGCAATCAAGTTCTTAATCGTTTTTGTTTCTTCTCTTTTTTTGTTTCTTCATCCTGAACTAGATTTTTACTATTTTCGGTGTGAACAATAGTCGCCTTTATCTTCTTTGATTTTAATTCTTCGTCTAAATCTAACGACTTGCAGCTAGAAATCAAATGTGTCCTCACAAATCATCTTTATGTAGTCTCACTCACTCTGTTCAGCGCTTTGAAATGAGTTGCAGGACTTATCTAAATTCTTAAAGAAGAAAAACAGGAGTTATCCTGAACGACTTGAGCTTGTTTGGGTCTGCTTTAACAAATGATACTTTTCTTATATGGTTTAGGACGCATTAGTTTTAAATCAATTAACACCAATTTGTTAAAGCTGGCTAGTTGTGTTGCCTGTCACCAGTTCGGTCTTTGACATCTTGTATTAATCTTTTTAAGTCTTTGGACATTCGTATGACGGCCAACTAAAATTGTGGAGCCTAAAAAATTGCTCGATATGTGCATAAACCATGCTCAACTACTGTCAAAACTGTAAAATTCACAGTTTTTGCAGCAAAAGGCTGTGAAAATGGAGCTGCTTACTTGATTTCATTTCAAGTTCCACCAATCTAAACAAATATTTGGCGTCTCTTCTGTCTCCTAATCTTCTGCTTGGTTAACCCTTATGATGTAAACCTGAAATTCCAACTCACAGAAATGTATTTCAGATATATGCATAAATTCATCTAATTATAGAGAATGAGGATGCAATGATATAATATTCTCACTTCAGTTTAAATTACCTTAAATTTTGTTCGCTCAATCAACTGAAAAACCAGTGCATCACCATCAACTAATTCGTGATCAATGGCGAAACCCCTCCATCCACCACTCAGCCCCCTCTTTAACGCGAGGTATTTTGTCTCAAACTCATCTTCATTTTCGTCGATCAAGGTGACAAATTCATCACGTTTAGGGAGATGTGTGTTGCAAAAATGAACAGGCAGACCCTAAAAAGAACCACACCAAAAATCAATAAACTACGACCAAAACTGTTGCTTTAAGTTTTAGGAAACAACTCAGAGTGAGGAACTTTATAACTTTTCAAGGAATACCAATACACAAGTTTATCATCTTTCTTTCACTTACCAGCCAAAAGCCACCAGTAACATGTGATTGGAGCATAGGTTTCACAAAACTTGGGAAATCAGCATCTATCTCTGATTGTAACTGCTCTGCTCTTTCTATAGCATACTGCCTATCTTCGTCATCAGCATACACCCGGTTCAACAAATCTCTTCTTTTGTAGCTATAAACCAGAAAGTCAAGTGTAAGGCATCGATTATGTGAAAATGCAGCACTCAAGTGGTCAAGCAGAAAAAGGAAAATATTTGTTTATGAGTCAAACCTCCTTGGCTTTCCCAAAGGTTCAATAGGGACCTGTCAGAATCAAGAAATACATAATCAATGACCTTGATCATATGATATCAGTAGCGGAGCAAGAATTTTCACTAAGTAGTGTCAAAATTTAAAGAAGTAAGTAAATACACGAGGAAGTTAAGGGGATTCAATCCATAATATATAAATTTTACCTATCTAAACAGTGTATTTTTACGTCAAAGGGGTGTTCAATTGACACCCTTTTGGAGCTATGTAGCTCCACTGCTGTGGAGCTATATACTATAAGTTAGAAGGAAAGTAAAAACAAAACATACTGAATAAAAGTGGCACAGTATTATCGAATACTATATAGCTGGAATATTACTGGAGAAGACAACCGGATCAATAAAAAATTCATACACATCCAATGTGCATCAGATGTTGAAAAGAGATACAAACGTCTTAGAACAAAAGAATATTTTCACAATTAGGTCATCTAAAAAGTGACAAAGTGACAGGTAGGCAAATCTTTTTCTTATTGATTAGTCATCTAGAATAAATGATAAGTAGTCATTACTGGTGTAAAAATGCTCTACTGGTGTAAAAAGTCATTATACTGTTAGTGTATAACTCAAATCCTAAACTTAATACTACTAGGTTACTCGTATCTTGAGAGCGTTTGCAATATGGCTATGGCTGAAAATTCAGCACAATTTTCTCGGTATGCTATGATCATTTCCACCATAAAAACGAAGAAGAAAAAAAGAGACAAAAATCCCATAACATTCAAGTTCAAAAGCTCCAGCCAGAGGAGTTGGTAAGTGAAAGTACTGTTGATCTACTATGCAGAGGCGGATCTAGGATTTAAGTTTTATGGGTTCAATCTGTAAAGTTCAAAATCGCATAAATCGCCGCAAAAGTACTGGGTTTAGTTGAACCTTGTAAAGTTCAAAATCGCATAAATTTATGCTCCGTCCCAAAAGTACTGGGTTTAGTTGAACCTTGTAAAGTTCAAAATGGCATAAATTTATGCTCCGCCTCAAAAGTACTGGGTTTAGTTGAACCCGGTACTGCATCCGCCTCTAGGTGGGGAAAGCAAAATCAAACAAACGAAAGTCCAAAGGAAATATGCAGTACTCCTAGTAAGATACAGAGAGGAAATAGCTTTACTTCTTTGTAGTTGGGAGGAGGTATATCCGCAACACGATTGGACCTTCTCACAGCTGAGCGATCTATCTCCTGCTTAACCCTCGGCTTCACCTTCTTCATCTAACAGATCGCCGGGAAATCAATCAATCAATCAACTATTCCTCAATTCTAAACTAAGGTTATATAGGTTATCAATATTCATTTTACTCTATTGGAGACACTTTTTAAAATAAAATAGACAGAGAGAAAAGAGAGGCGTACGGGTGAAGGCTTAGGGCTGGTAGCAGTACGAACAGCTTGAACGAGCTTGCTGAGATTGAGCTCTTCCATTCTCTTCCTGTTCTCTTCTAATCTTTTCAAACGACTTTCTTCGTACGCTAACATCTTCTTCTTTGATTCCACCATTTTTACTTAAGGAAACAGCAAACCCTAAAGGAGAGATAAAGAGAAGAGAGAAAGTTCGGAGGAAGAAGAAGATGATTGTACAAACAAGCTACAGAAGACCGTTTATAATATATCCTTGATATATGGAAAATGTTCTCTTCTGTTTTGGCTCCACTTCGGATTTTTTGAATTTCAAACGCCACTCACCCTACTCTCATTACCCACCCACCCCTACTCAACACACAGTACGAAGTGCCTACTTATTAAACTCTCTACAATTTTTAGTTTTTAACATAAATTTTTTTAATTTTAACTTCACAATTGATAAAGTTTAAGGGGTCGTTTGGTATGAAGTCTTGGGATAAAAATTTTAGTACTGCTGATTTATTCCTTGTTTGGTTACTAATCTTGGGATAAATTATCTCAGGATTAAAAATAGTACCGTGATAAATTATACATGTCAGTGAATGGATTAATAATCACAGGATAAAACATTAAAATTGATATTCCCAGGATTAATACAACTTATCAACAGTCAATAAAAAATAATATCATGATAACTAATCCGAGCATAACTTGTCAACGAGCCTAAAAGTTTTGATAAATGTTAATGTAAGAAATGTAGAAAATACTAGCATAATCACATTCTACTTAGACTAAATTCAACACTAAACATGCATTACTAACATGAAAAAAGAGATAGATAACCCGCTTGATTTAGCCTATGACCGTGTGTGAAAACTTTGTACCAATTAATCGATAATATTCACACGCTGAACAATCAACAGCAGTTTATCGTTTAAGAGAAATAAAAAATAAGTTTAGATAAGCCGTAAGAGTAGCCGGAGTTGGTTGAGCGGAAAATCCCCAAATGGGAGATAGCAGGTTCGAAACCTTGTGTGTGTATGCCTTTTCGGTCAAGCTCATTGCAGTGCGGTAGATTAAATAGACATGGCAGGCTGAATAAGAATAGTACTATAGTGTATTAAATTATGCTAGGATTATTTTTTATTGACTATTTGGTTTGGTGTATTAAAGGTTTTGAAAGTATAATTATATTTTTATACATGTTTATCCATATATTAAAAATCATGGTATTACTAATGTCATAATTTGCTATGTGTAAGAATAATATTGAATAGAGCGTATAAATAATACTGTTTGGTGTGCGAACAAAGTCCACATTGATAGCTGAAAAGATTAGGAGTCTATATATAAGATGTAAGGATCTCTTAATATGTAAAAATTGCACGGGGCGCCCTATTTGGTCGCCCCCATTTAACCTATACCCATATTTTTAAAATTATTTAACTTATATCCTAAGTTTTACAACTTCAGGCGCTCCTTCCGGCTACCTGTGCAAATTTTCAGCTTATTTAGTGCTGAAGTTTTTACAAATGAACTATATAACTTCAACATTTTCTGCTGAAATTTTTGAAAAAACTTTATGACAAAACTAATGAATCCAGGACAAAACTTCAGCTTATTTAGTGCTGAAGTTTTTACAACTGACCCGTCGATCGTGGTAGTGGGCCACGTGGAACTTAGTTCGAGGGGGGAGATTGTTGGGTGTGCGGACAAAGTCTCACATTGATATCTGAAAATTGGGAGTCTACATATAAGGTGTAAGGATTTCTTAATAGTGTGAGGCCTTTTGGGAAAAACAGTGCGTGCTTGGCCCAAAACGGACAATATCACACAATGTTAAGAGTGTATATTTGGGCTAGTTTAGCCCAACAAATACCCTGTATTAGGTATATATATTAGTTAAAACACTACCAAATAATAATAAAAAGGCTAATACATGTATTATTATCCCCAATACATCCATCAGCAAAGCCATTTCATTTTCTGTCCTAAAATTGATTATGTTTTAATATTTTCTTCAGAACTTATAATTTTTAACAAGTATTTTGCCTCCCTCGACTTTAAAAAACACTTCTATATATTCTTTTTTTCTCTTCAATTTTTTCGAATGGTTTCCACCCTCTTCTAGATTTTCTTATTTTCTATTTTTTGGTTGAAACGTTTTGTAAGTAGAGGGGGTAATGTAATAAGATACAGAGTTTCATAAAAAAGATCATCTCATCCAATAGTAATTCTTTTCGTAAGCACTACAAAGTTTATTAATCTAATCTTCGTCAATAACTATACCTCAATCCAAAATAAGTTGTGATCGACTATTGAATCTCATTTGACCATGCCGCTCAACATAAAAAAAGTTGCCACTAGTAGCATATTATCTAAAACAAAGATACTTTTAGGTTAAATACTGATTTTGGAGAATTTGTAAATTTCAAATGAATAAGAAATTCATTGGTCAGTGTTTTGCAGATATCAAAATACATCTGTGTGCGTCTATGTACAAATAAGAAAAGTATAATCATGCTATCATCTCTAAATTACATCTTCCAATCCTATAGGACAAGGTATTTTCTTCAATGAACGAACTCGGTGAAGTGTTAGAAACACAAAAACATTATACATCCAAAAGATATATTCACTCGGAAGAGTCAACTTCTGCATCATTCGTTCCATCTGCCATATATACCCATCAGATGCTTCAGTTCAAAATCTTTCTTCTGAATGTTACTCTAAGTTGTGTATGTAGCATTTCTTTGGAGCTTGAACTTGTTAGTTCAAATAAAAGGTCAAAAGTGCTCTGCAATCTACCTACAACTTATGCTCTTATGAGGATTATCATGTAAAAATAATGTTTCAGAGCAGCATATTTCATTAGATTGCAAGCGGTTGATAACATCCGAACCTGCAATGAACCCTGTATATCATAAGGATTTCCAGACACATTTATATGCAACGGAGTTAAGAGTATCTCATACCTTCTGGAACCTCGGAATCCAGAACTTCACTGTTAGTTTCAGATCGGTGCACTGAAGGTGAAATATTCAAATCAACGGCACTATGGCTGTCATTCTGAATATACTCTTTTGGTTCAGAAAAATCGACGTAAAAAGGCTCTACCAAACGCTTTGCTTTTTTTCGCTTCCTATTATCTTTCTGCGCAAGATCTTCTCATTCGAAGCAAAAAGAGGAAAAGAAGGGAGATCAACAACCAAGCGTGGAAATCTGTTACTTTAAAGCAACACAGGTGAACAAGTAGAAAAGACAAGATTACCAAGATCTGTTGATTTCTTCAAAGCGTCAAAATTCATGAGGCAAAGAGCTGCATCTACTACGTCTCGACCATTTACTCGAATTATATGGACCTAGAAACATCATTCTCAATAATCAGAAAATACATAATAAAACCAAGTGTTAAGGTTATCATGGTCGAGTGTATAAGTGCAGGAACTGTACGAGTTCAAAAAGCCCCACTTGATCATACTTTCCCAGCTTCCAAGCAAATTATAGTTCCTATTACTTTCCTCTATCAGTTTACCTCCTACAATTTTCATTGTCCACAATCAAGTTCTTTCAATAACTGCCGAGGCAATTGACTTTCAATTTAATTTGCGAGATATTCAACCAGTGGCCAGTTATATTAGTAAGATTAACATATGCTACAACCTTAATTTTACAAGAAGCAGAATTCAGACAGAGTTTACCCCCTTAACCTGTTAGCCTTAGCTGCTATATCAACCCCTATTGGCCCAAAAAAAATAGTCATAAATGGATTTCGCTAGGTATACTTCTTTCTTGAAAAAAGACAATAACAAGTAGGCCACATTGGCAAATTGGACCATCATGTTAAATCTAGCTATATATATCAGACGAACAAGACTGGTAGTGACCATTCACTAGAATGATATCGAGAACAGCGAGTTGATGCCACTGTGAGAAATTTACCAGGTTCAACTAATTTATCCTTTTCAAAATAAATGTTTCCAAGGGAAGTATGAACCACAATCCAAAAGAACGAAAAAAGAATGAAATGCATTTGCACTGATTGGTTCATAGACCCAAACCAATTTAAACCCTTCAGTAAAATGGAGGAACTCCAGATTGGCAGTTTCTATGTGTGACCAAGTATACTCATTGAATTGCTACCAGCTACCCATGCTGCCTTTATTCCTCTGTAGTCTTTATCTAATTTCATGGTAAGACAACATTAGCAATTTCCAACTGTCAGCATTTTAAAAGTCAGATTGAATTCTCACAGTCCGACAGCCGTGTAACAAACCATCCTTGCCTCAGAGAACAGCAAAAGTCAAGGTCTGTCCAATTCCTTTGGTTGAAAATACCCCTCCCTCCCAATATGTCAAACAATTATAAAGTTAGTATATTTTGTTATTCAAACTTAATATGACGTCCTATCAACTACCTACTCTACTTCTCCAAATATTTGAACAATTAATTTAGATGCCTCTTTACCAAACTCAATACAATACTCTATACAAACATTAAAAGTGTAATTACAAACATATTCTGTGTTAGGATGAAATAAATATCTTCGTTCGTCCAATAACACGAAATATTTAGGCTTAACTAAATATGCATAAAGATTTTGATACCTTTAATTTGCAAGGTTCAATCAAGCGAAAAATCAGAAGATCTCCTTTAAGTAGTCTGTGAGACATGGAAAATCCTCTCCAACCAGCACTTAGACCATTCCTTTCTAGAAGATAACTTGTCTTGTACTCATTACCCCATTCATCAATCAAAATGACGGTGGTATCATGATTTGGTAAATGCATATTGCAGAATGACTTTGGAAGATGCTACCGTAGCAAAAAGGAAAAAAATCGAAGTTAGACGAAAATAGTTTGTTTAAATTCCATCTGTATGAAGCTCCAAGACAAAGATATTTAGTCTACTTTTTGCTCAAAAAATGATATGTGGTTTCAGGCTTACCAGCCAAAATCCATGAGCAACATTCGAAGGGAGCATACATTTAGCAAAGCTGGGAAATTCATCTGCTAGGCTTGACAAAACCCTTTCTGCTCGCTCCATAACAGAAAATTTAGCTTCAACGTCGTCATATAGGTCATTTATCCTTGTCCTCTTATTTGTCCCCTTAAGTTTACTGCTATAAATTCAAAACGTTCAGAAATTTGCTTGAGTTACTATCAAGAAAGAGAGAGAAGTGGAGATTTGGGGGTAGCAAAGAATAATATCTAATCGAATAAAATGCCAACCTCTCAGCCTTTCTGGGATGATTAGATTTCACCTGTACAGCATTAAAAAGTTTCTCTGTTATAATTTCATAGTTAATCAATAACAGAAGGGCATAACACAAGAGAGTACTGAAATTTCAAGTGTGCCACAAATATAAATTATAAGTGGCTAGCTAGCAGTTCAAAAAAAGAAAATGAAAAAAGAATCAACATAGAGT
This sequence comes from Nicotiana undulata, assembly GCA_005239495.1. Taxonomy (NCBI): domain Eukaryota; kingdom Viridiplantae; phylum Streptophyta; class Magnoliopsida; order Solanales; family Solanaceae; genus Nicotiana; species Nicotiana undulata. The sequence continues at coordinate 15,775 of MDKH01173032.1, read as the reverse complement.
ACTACATATTATCAGCAAGTAAGAAACAAATGCAGGCTTCAAAAGAGATGCTATGTCTCCAACGGAAGAAGTGAAAGAGACCTATAGAGGAGAAGTAAAAATGTACTTATTTTCTGCAAGGCTTCCAGTGGAATACAACAGAGCCACTTCACTGACAATTACACATCAATTAAATCAAGTAACATTGTTTGTGCTTAGACATGGTGAAACACGTCCTACACAACCAAACTAAGTGAACAACAGGAACATATTGGCCTGGACACCATAATCCAAAAAACAAAATACGACAACAAACAGAGCAAAACAAAAATAACGGGAGCATATCAAGTGCTTTTAAGATGTCCTCATACAGGCCAAGAGAATCTCTTTGTATAATATTCCTTAGGCAGCAAATAGTGAATTACCACTAGATTCTCCATGCAGTTGCATTTTTCCAAGCTTTCAGTCTACAAAATTTCCAATAACAGTGGTATTCCTTTTATTTAAGTCTACAACTTTACCACTACATCATTCACATCATTACATCAAAAGTTATATGCTATATGGTGTACGCTAAAACAGTACTCTACATACAAGCCAATAGCCTCAAACCTTGCATATTAACATAGGACCAAACAATAAAATCGAAAATAGGAAATTGGATGTGCTTGTAAGAGCTTAGTGCATTATCAGGTAGAAGAAGAGCACATAGAATGTAGAAAACTACATCAACTGATCCATTAAGTATCTTAGAGGTTCTAAGTTCTCATACAAAGCTAGCTTTTTGAATTCTTGCGTGTATCTTCACCTAACGCTTATTCCACTATAAAGAAGGTCAAGAGAATTTTTCAAAAAAAAAGGAGGTCAAGAGATGAAAGGAGCAAGGATGAATGAGGAAAACTAGGCTCAATATCGAGTAACCATCCCGATCAATTTAACTTTAGGAACAAGGGCATGAGCATCTTCCAGACTACAGATTCAAAAACCGCTTCACACTCAGATTTAACCTAAGCCTCAGTATCGGCCCCTTTTCATTCTTCTCCTCCAGTACAAGTAAACTTAAGGAGGGAAACAACTCGTAGAAGCAGCTGCAGACGAAGGACAAGCGTGCCAGTGCTACACGTCTAGAGCGTGCAATCGCCTAACGACACATCATCCCCTCCCCATCCAGACCCCTTTCCAAAACCAGAACTATGCTCAGTTGGTTGCTCAGGATCGTTCTCATCCATTAACCAAAATAAAAATAAATAAATATATAAATAAAACTGAAAATATCCTACAATTACTAGCAGAAAATAATATCTATCATCCAAATCCATAGGCAATTAATGGATTTCAAGCAGAAAACTCATGAGCAATTAGGGGCAAATCTAATCAGAATATCACACATAAAAATATCTACAACGGAAATCAAGCATCAGGTTCATTAGATCCTCAAATAAAAGAATTAGTGAATATTCTCACTTGCTTCGCCTTAGATTTAACACTTCTAGGCTTTTTAGGAACCATATTTTTTCTATCCAACTGCACCATCTTAATCTGCAACCAAAACAAACACAATATTATTTACTAAAAAAATAAAATAACTAGACAAAAGTCTTTCCAAATTAAAAATAAAAATAAAATCCTGACCAAATAAAAGGCATAAAGTAGAAATGAAACCTTGGGTGAAGGATGAGTTTGAGTTGATGTGGAAGTAGAAGAATATGAAGTAGGTTTTAGTTTATGAGGTTCTACTTTTTGTTGACCTTCTTTCCATCTTTTGGTCACAGGTTTTACAGAAATCAAATTCCTATCTTCCATTGATGTCGATTTAGGTTCTTTGCACAGAGGCTAGAACCTGAAATACGTAAAAGATTTATATTTATATAATTTTTCTTTTAAATTTTTTGTGTGAAAAATACAAGACAAAAGAAGAAAGTAGAAAATACAGCCAACCAAGACAAGGACAGCGAAATGCGGGCCAGTCAAAGGAACTGCTACTTGTATTGTATTGTAAGAATAGTTTAAAAAAACGGCTCGATGCACGAAACATTATCATCTCAAGAGGTAAGATATAGGCAGACTTAACTTGACTTTATGGTTCGAACTCGTGATATATATCGTTATTTTAAGGTTCCTTTCATTGTAAGTATTATTGCCCAGCTAAATTTGGATTATGATTTAAAATTATCATCCATTATTTAAGCCATTAATACAGTTACTAGTAGCATTTCAATTTTTATGGACTTTTGAGTTTCATGTGCTTACCTGTTAGTCCATAGGTATGTTTGAACATGAAAATACAATTTAGATTTTATGAGTGAAAATTAAAAGCTCAACCATTTTTACAAATTTCAAATTCTATATGTAATGATCCACTAACAAACATTGGCAATAATCTCTAAATATAATTTCAAATATTTGAAACTTAATTTATGACGGTAAAATGAGTAAGCTGAATGAAACTCAAAAGCCCCCCATCAAACATAACACAAAATAACAATATCAACCAATTCATCTCTAAATGCATGCGGTGCTTACCTTTTAACTCTTTTACCATAATACTTTTGACCTACTTGCTCTGTATTTTCCAATTAAAAAAACGGCGAAGCATCTAACATTTTCAGGCAAACATAGCCAAACACAAAATTAACAATATGGTGACTTAGTAACACAAATGTACAGCATTGAGTCCACAGCTTTCGTCAAACAAGGCGCCCCTCGAACCGAAAAGTTATTTTCCCACTTGTCCAGTTGAGATATTTATCACTACTTCACCTCCAAAATGTTTCCCATTTATCCCTTCAACTCGTCACCTTTAGTGGGCGTTTGGACATAAGAATTGTAAAATTCCAAAAAGAGTGGGAAAACAATTCAAGCGAAAATGGTTTTGAAAATTAGAGGTGTTTGTATATGAATATAATTTTTGGTTGTTTTTTAAGTTTTGTGAGTGATATGAGTGAATTTTGAAAAATAGTATTTTGGATTATTCAAATTTTCAAAAAAATTCAAAATTCATAATTTTATGGCAAAACATTAATTTCGAAAAAAATTAAAAAAGATTCAGAAAAAGTGAAAAAATTCTTATGTCCAAACGGGCTCTTAGAATTTTGGCCAACTTTTTTTTTAAAATAAAAGCATATATGAGTAATTATCTTCTAATATTATTTCTTACTATACTTTTTCTAAAATTAAAATTTGACATATAATCTACAACTACCCTACCAACAATATGTACATCTCGTTTTCTCTTCAAATACATCAGTTTATAGTTGTATACTCCAAATGGTTCAAATAAGTTACTTATTTGTTATTACTATCATACTATCAGAATAATCACAAATACTACTGACTGAAAGATTAGAATTTAGACAGAAACTGAATTTTTTTATTATTCATGAGTTACAGGACATCAGCAATGCTTCAAAAAGAAATATTTACATATAATGTTAGAGCTCATTTGGTACGAGGGATAAGGGATAATTAATTTTGGGATTAAATTAGAGAAGAGTTTATCCCATGTTTAGCCGAACCCCGCTAGTGGGATTTACTCGGTCGTCGTTATTGTTGTTGTTGTTGTTTATCTCATGTTTGGTTGGGATAAAATCGTGGTATAACTAATCTCGAGATTAGTTATCCCGAAATTGAAGTATTTTCTTACCCCTATGAGAGGATGAGATAATTAATCATGTTTGAACTTGTTTCCTAACCAAACGACCCCTTAGAGATAGTAACAAAGGTGCGATGAAATAACACGGGCTAGCCAGTTTTCGGACTGGTTCAAAAATAGCCAGCGTTTGTCATGTCATTGAAAAATAGCCATTATTTTACTGCAACAGAGATCGGTCCAGCATAATATGCTGGAGTTCGGTGCACTTGTGTATAACTTCCAGCATATTATGCTGGAACTCCAACACGTGAAAAGTTCCAGTATAATATACTGGAGATTCGAGCACCCGTGTATGAACTTCCAACATATTATGTTGGACTAGTATACTTTACTGGAACTCCAGTATAATATACTGGAGTTCCAGTATAGTTTGTTGAAACTCCACTATAATATTGTGGAATTTCCAGTATACTTATGCTGGAACTCCAGTATATTATACTGGAGTATTTTTTGGATTTTGAACAGTGTTTTCGTTCAGATTTATTTTTACATAAAAAGTGGTTAAATTTTGATTACTTTTAAAACTGTAGTTATTTTCGAATGACCACTTGTAAATCTGGCTATTTTTTAATTTCTTCCCAAAGGTGCTGCAGTGTTTATTATGGTATTTTTCTTACACTCTTATTTAACGTGCTGGACAGGTCAATCGCTTAGATTACTTTATGCTACTTTATACTTTGGACGTAATTTGTATTTTCGCATTCAAGTTTTCTGCAAATCCTTGGTAATTTACTGTACAATACATTAAACTTTTTCCTCTATATAGCACCAAAATTGACTAGTCAAAGCAGGTCGGATCAAGAAGATTAAAGGGCATTCCAGTGCACTAAGCTCCCGCTATGCGCGGGGTCCGAAAAAAGACCGGACCATAAGGGTCTATTGTATGCAACCTTACCCTGCATTCTACAAGAGGATGTTTCCACGGCTTGAATCCGGATCAAGAAGATTGGTGGTTGATCACACTCAACTATGCCTTATAAAAAGGATTAAGCGGTCGTTGCAAATATAATCTGAGTATTTAGCCCAGAGTCGAATCCCACAGGGAATTAACCTATCAATTACTTTTGTCAGACTCACTGAATTCTCCGTAATCAACTTCCAAGGTATTTTGAATAACAATTGATGATATTTCTACTAAATATAACTGGATAGAATGACTTAAACTAAGAGCTAACTATGAATGAGTTGTAAACAATAAAAAGAAGGATCTAAGGTTGTGATTTCCCCTATTGATGGAATCCCTTCTTGTTATATGTCATATAGATTTGCCTAATCTTCTCTATCGATCATGAGCACTCATAATACCGTAAATCTCTCCCGAGTAATTACGACAATTTACTAGATGCACTCTCCCGAGTTACGCTAGCTGACTTTTATTACAGCTCACTTAGATCGCGCCCAAGGTTTCGTCATCCCTAATCCCAACCCTCAATTATTGATTCCTCATATACTTTGGGAGGTGGTGTTGTTCAACAACTACCTAAATATGCACTCTCTCCCGAGTAATACATACTAAATAGGCACAGCTAATTGAGGATCCTATCAATTAACTACAACAAGAACGTAGTTGAACAAATAGAGATTAAACTGGGCAAACTATATTAACACAACAAGAAGTTCATCCTTTAACAAGTTTCATCAAAACCTTAGACTAAATAATTAGCTACTCATAATCTTTTTCATAATCACAACAACAAAATTCATCATGAATGCTTAAAACAAAAGGAAGAAAGGTAGAACTCGATGCCGAATTTTCCTCCTTGCCTCGTGCCTCTTCTTGCCTTGAACAAAACTATAAAAACCTTGATATCTTCTTTTTGGGCGAGCTGGACCTCTTATAGGTTAAGTGGAATTGCCCACAAGCTTCTAAGTTTACCCCTAATATTACCGTGTTTCGGAGTGACTAGCGCGGCCGCACTATAAAAACCTTGATATCAGTGCCCACCAAGCTCTGTGTTCTACCTCCACTGGCAAGTGACAGGCCTTCCCGAACACCAATTTGTATAATGACATACCAATTGGTGTTTTGAACGTTATTCTATAGGCCCAGAGTGCATCATCTAACTTCTTTGACCAATCAGTTCTTGTGGCGTTCACAATCTTGGTCAGCACACTCTTTATCTCTCTATTGGACACTTCGACCTGCCTACTGGTCTGAGGATGGTATGGGGTTTCCACCTTGTGGCGCACATCGTACTTTGCTAGCAATTTCTCGACGGCTCGATTGCAGAAGTGAGTGCCTCCGTCACTGATATTGGCTCTCGGAATCCCAAAACAGGTGAATATATTCTTCTTCAAAAACCCGATCAGTACCCTTGCATCGTTGGTGCGAAGTGGTGCAACTTCCACCCATTAGGACACATAATCTACAGCAACAAGTATGTACTTATGAAGTCTATCCGCCATACATCGAACACTTCAACCTCTTGAATTGGGTTCATGGGCATCTTAGGGCGACGGGAAATGTTCCCGGTTCGCTGACATTCATCACAACCCTTCACCCATTGATGTGCGTCCTTAAACACGGTTGGCCAGTAGAACCCGGCTTCTAGAACTTTTGCTTCCGTCCTGACTCCTCCAAATTGTCTTCCATATGCCGATGCATGACATGCCTGCAAAACAGAAGATTGTTCTATCTGGGGGACACACCTACAGATCATATTGTCAACACAAATTCTAAACAAATATGGTTCATCCCAGTAATACATGCGGCAGTCACGGTAAAACTTTTTCTTTTGCACAGAGGAAAGGTCATAGGGAACTATACCGCTTGTCAGGTAATTTGTAATGTTTGCACCATGGAACCTCCTCAAGGCTTGTGGCGAGTAGCTGCTCGTATGGAAAGGTTTCCAGAATGTCCTCTACCTCAGCAGATTTTTCCTCTCCTTCGAGTCGCGATAAGTGATCAGCGACTTGGTTTTCCGTGCCCTTATGGTCACGAATCTCCAGTCGAACTCTTGCAGTAGTAGCACCCAACGAATCAGGCGCGGTTTGGACTCTTTCTTTTCAATCAGGTACTTTAGGGCAGCATGATCAGTACATACAATTACCTTAGAGCCAATCGGGTATGATCTGAACTCGTTGAATGCGAACACCACAACCAACATCTCCTTTTAAGTCACAGTGTAGTTCAGTTGGGCTCCACTCAACGTTCTTCTTGCGTAGTAAATTGGGTGCATTATTTTGTCTTTCCGTTGTCCTAGCACTGCTCCCACTGCGTAGTCACTGGCGTCACATATTAGTTCGAATGGTTGCTCCCAGTCGGGGGCAACAATGATGGGTGTTGTGACTAGCCTCTTTTTTTACTCCTCGAATGCTACCCTGCAATCATCAGAAAACACGAAAGGGTGATATTTTTCTAACAACTTACACAAAGGGTTGGCAATTTTGAGAAGTCTTTTATGAATCTCCGGTAGAAACCGGCATACCCGAGGAAGCTCCTGGTTGCTTTGACTAATGTGGGACGTGAAAGCTTTTCTATCACATCAACTTTCGCACGATCCACCTCGATTCCCTTGCTTGACACCAGGTTTCCCAAGACTATACCCTCTTGTACCATGAAATGGCACTTTTCCTATTGAGTACAAGGTTAGTCTCGATACACCTTTTCAACACTCTGGTCAGATTTGTAAGGCACTCATCGAATGAGTTTCCGACCACTGAAAAATCATTCATGAACACCTCCATTATATCTTCTAACATGTCGGTAAAATGGCCATCGTGCACCTTTGGAAAGTGGCGGGTGCATTGCATAGGCCAAAGTTCATCCTCCGAAAGGCAAATATCCCATAAGGGCATGTGAATGAGGTCTTCTCTCTGTCCTCTGGTGCAATAGAGATCTGGTTGTACCCCGAGTACCCATCCAGAAAACAGAAGTGGGACCTCCCAGCCAGTCTGTCAAGCATATGATCAATGAAGGGAAGTGGGAAGTGGTCTTTCTGGGTGGCCATATTTGATTTCCTATAATCCATACAAATTCTCCAGCTTGTGATGGTTCGTGTAGAGATCAACTCATTGTTATCATTTTTTACCACCGTCATACCACCCTTCTTAGGAACACATTGCACCGGGCTAACCCAGTTGCTGTCAGAGATAGGGAAAATGATTCATGCATCTAACCACTTAATAATCTCCTTCTTCACCACTTCCTTCATATTGGGGTTCAGCCTTCTTTGGTATTCCCTGGAAGGTTTGTGCCCCCCTTCCAACAGAATTTTATGCATAAAAAATGCCGGGATGATCCCCTTAATGTCTACCATGGTCCACCCAATGGCAGTCTTGCACTCTGTGAGTACCTGCAAAAGTTGTTGTGCCTGCACATCTAACAAACAAGATGAGATAATAACAGGTAATGTGGAGTTAGGACCTAGGAACACATACCTGAGATGGGCGGGCAGTGGCTTCAACTCCAGCTTTGGTGGTTCTTCTATGGATGGCTTGGCTGGAGGAGTCTCTTTTTTTTCTAAGTACAGGGGCTCAAATTCAAGTGATTTCTTCCAAAAGCCTTTGCCCTCAAGAGCCAGCACACATTCCGCCAATTCTTCCCCATTCACCTCATCTAAATTCATAAGACATGCAACTAGAGGATCCTCAATAGTCAAAGTCTCGTCATCCTCTTCCAGGATTACATCCACAGAATCAATTAGAGAACAATTGGTCAATTCACTTGGTCGCCTCATAGATTTCTGCACGTTGAATGTTATCTCCTCATCGTTCAACCTTATCTTGAGCTCTCCAGTTTCACAATCAATGAGAGCTCGCCCCGTGGCCAAGAATGGCCTTCCTAAAATTATGTAAATTTCTTCATCCACTCTATAGTCAAGAATTACAAAATCTGTAGGGAACACAAATTTCCCTACCTGCACCAACACGTCATCAAGAATACCTGAGGGTCTTTTCACAGTTCTGTCGGCCAGCTGCAACAACATAGATGTGGGTCTAGCTCTTCCAATCCACAACCTCTTATAGATAACTAGGGGCATAAGATTTATTCTTGCCCCCAAATCACAGAGTGCCTTGGCAAAGTCAAAGTTCCCTATGATGCAGGGATTTGTGAAACTCCCTGAATCAGACAACTTTTCAGCAACTAGTATAGTTACAACAACACTGCAGGTCTGAGTTAAAGTCACTGTGGTCAAGTCTTGGAAGTCGAATTTTCGGGACATCAAGTCCTTCATCATTTTAGCCTAACCAGACATCTCCTTCAAAGCATCAATCAAAGGAATATTTACCTGAATTTGTTTCAACATTTCCAAGAACTTCTTGTATTGCTCATCTTTTTAGTAATTGGCCAGCCTCTGTGGGAATGGTGCAGGAGGTCTCTTCTTCCCAATGATTTGGGCTTTCTCTTTGTCAGCAGCTACCTCTACTACCGGTTCCTGGGCTGTCTCAGCTTCTTTCTCAGCCTCAATCTGTGTGTTGGTTTCTTCCTGGGCAGGCTGCACTGTCACATCGGTCAGTCTTGCTGAATCATCTAGTTCAATGGGCACTAGTACAAGTGTCTCAGCCTGTCTTCTTTCTCGCTCCCTGTCTTGCTCCAAGTCTAGGTCTCTGCCGTTACGTAGACTCACTGCCATCAGCTGCTTTGGGCCTTGATCTTTTGGATTTACCTGAGTGTCTGCAGGTAATGTCCCATGAGGACGATTATTCAATGCCATCAAAATCTGACACATTTGCACTTCAATATTCTTTATGGCTGACTTATGTGCATCTACTCTTTCACTCATTTTTGCATTCAACCCAATAACCTGATGCATCATTGCCCTGAGTCTAGCAAACCTATCTTCTTGTCTCCCATTATGTTGTTGCTGAGGTGGATGATAAGCCTGCTGTTGATTCTGATTATTGTAACCCTGTGGCCTTTGGTAGGGCGCCACATTACCCTGAGGTCGCATGGCTCCCATATTTCCGTTGTTGTGTTGCGGCTCGACTAGTCTGTATGGCTGATTCTGATGGCCCCAATTCCGACCACCCTGTCTCTAACCCCCATAATTAGACACATAATTCATGTTCTCAGGGTAGTGATGGTGATCACTTTCAACATTCCACGGGCTACCAAATGGCTGACTAATGCAAGATGTGCATAAGGCCCTATTGGTTGTATCAACTATATGCAATTGCTGCTTCTGGCCTGACTCTTCCACCTTTTTGGTGAGAATGCTCATTTGTGTCATTAATGTGGCCATATTTTCAGCAATATTGTTGGTTGGATCTAAAGCCACTGAGTGGACTACTGGAGTGATGGGTGCATTCTTGGTTGTCCATCCCGAATTCTGTGCCATCTTGTCGAGCAAGATCTTCTCCATGATTTGCTCAAGAATGCTCCACCAGCTGAAGCATCAACATTAGCCTTCACGCTATCTGCCAGAACCATGTAAAACCTCTGCCCCAACATCTGCTCAGGAATACTGTGGTGCGGACATATAACCAACATCCCTTTGAATCGTTCTCATGTTTCTTGCAATGTTTCAATTGGTTTCTATTTGAAGCTCAAGATTTCATCAATTTGCTTAGCAGTCTTGTTGGGTGGATGAAACTTGTTCACAAATTGCTTGACTAACTCCTCCCAAGTAGTGATAGAATTAATAGGGAGTGAATTTAGCCAAGTCTGGGTTGCTCCTGTCACAGAGAATGGAAACAACAACAACTTTATTGCTTCCTAGTCACGTCGGGTTGTCTTTGAGTTTTGCATATTGACAGGAAATTCTTCAAGTGATGTTGAGGATCTTCAATGTATGACCCCGAGAATAGTCCCTTGCTTTGCAACAAGTGCATCATGTTGTTTGTGATTTGAAAAGATTCAGCCTGTATCTGCGAGACTACTATCGTTGTGGCCAAATTCTCTGTCGTGGGTTGTCCCTAGTCATATAGAGCAACCTCTGGCACAAGAGGCGCCACTACCTACGCAACTGGATCTACCACGTTATCCCCATTATTCTCGAGATCTGATAATATTTCAAACACTTCACCAGTTCTCCATGAGTTTCTAGCCATTGACCTGTACAACCAAGTTAGCAAACGTTAAAATTTCAATGTATGGATTGAAAATGAAGAAAATTGACAACATTAAGAATTTTTTGTATTTCTTTTAACTGTAATTGATAACACCGTTAATTCCTCGGCAACTGAGCCAAAATTTGATCACGCCAAATTATGCCTTATAAAAAGGACTAAGCGGCCGTTACAAATATAATCCGCGTATTTAGCCCAGAGTCAAATCCCACAGGGAATTAACCTATCAATTACTTTTGTCAGACTCACTGAATTCTCCGTAATCAACTTCCAAGGTATTTTGAATAACAATTGATGATATTTCTACTAAATATAACTGGAGAAAATTACTTAAACTAAGAGCTAACTATGAATGAGTTGTAAACAATAAAGAGAAGGATATAAGGTTGTGATTTCTCCTATTGATGGAATCCCTTCTTGTTATGTGTCATATAGATTTGTCTAATCTTTTCTATCGATCATGAGCACTCATAATACCGTAAATCTCTCCCGAGTAATTACGACAATTTACTAGACGCACTCTCCCCAGTTACACTAGCTGGCTTTTGTTACAACTCACTTAGATCGCACCCAAGGTTTCGTTATCCATAATCCCACCTTTAAACCCTTAATTATTGATTCCTCATATACTTTTGGAGGTGGTGTTGTTCAACAACTACCTAAATATGCACTCTCTCCCGAGTAATACATACTAAATAGGCACATCTAATTGAGGATCCTATCAATTAACTACAACAAGAACGTAGTTGAACAAATAGAGATTAAACTGGGCAAACTATATTAACACAACAAGAAGTACTAGTTCATCCTTCAACAAGTTTCATCAAAACCTTAGACTAAATAATTAGCTACTCATAATTGTTTTCATAATCACAACATCAAAATTCATCATGAATGCTTAAAACAAAAGGAAGAAAGGTAGAACTCGGTGCCGAATTTTCCTCCTTGCTCTTGCCTCTTCTTGCCTTGAACAAAAATATAAAAATCTTGATATCTTCTTTTTGGGCGAGCTGGACCTATTATAGGTTAAGTGAAATTTCCCACAAACTTCCAAGCTTACCCCTAATATCACGTGTTTCGTAGTGACTAGCGCGGCCGCGCTAATTGGCTCCTACATTGTCGCTGCTCCTGGACTAGCGCGGCCGCGCTAAGCCGCGCTTGGGCTGCGCTAATCGACTTTCACACTGCCCGGCTTCTTCTGCTCTAGCGTGACCACACTAAGGCCGCGGTTGGCCCACGCTAAAGTGGATCAGCTGATTCCCTCTCTTTTTTCTTCTTCTTTCACACGCACTCAACTCCGAGGGGTTTTTCTTGCTTTAATTTAGCTCCACCCACTGTCCTATGTCCTCATAATCACGAATTTCTCCTGCAAAACATAAAATTCACAGTTAGAGCCATTTTTTCTTCATTGAACCTTCCTAGAACAATGAAGCATAGCCAAGTTAGGAGGTAAATGGTTTCTAAACTACATGAATCTAGCCTATTATCAGTGGCCAAAAAATCAAATTTTTATTTGGGACATTTTAAAGAAAAATAACAACAATAACAACAATAACAACAACAACAATCCAGTAAAATTTCACTAGTGGGTTTGAAAAGGGTAGTGTGTGCGCAATTCTTATACGTACTTTTTAGAAAAAAATATTTTATTTTTATTTGAAGCCTATTTTCTAGCTTTTTTAGATGAAAAGTTGTTAATAATTTTTTTATAGATAATTTAATCTCTCTTCTAAGATATTGTTAATATTAAGTAATAGAACTAGATTATACCGAAATAATTTTTTGATGTTCCAATATAGGTGTAGAAACACTTGAAACATGAGAAAACAAAAAATGCGCAATATAGTTTTGTTCAACTATACTCTTTAACTCTTGTTTTCTACCGAAAAAAATAAAATTCTTTTCTTTTTAGATAGCAATATAACATAATGAAAACTAAGGACCCGTTTGGCTATAGATTTTGCCAAAATAAGTTTGGATTTTATTTGGCGAACACATGTTTGGCCATAGATTTTGCTTACATTCTGGCAAAATTTCAAATCCCAAAATCAGCTCAATAGCTATTTTTGGGCAAAGATATCACTATTAGATTTTTTAAAAATCGAATCCACATGGAGTTAGAATTTGGATTAGGTATATATTTAGTGTAATTGTATGATATGCGCTAGATTACACTTCCACATTCTTGTTTGTTGTTTCTACTTCTACTTTAAGCTATTGATTGCAATTATAAAACTAGGAGACATTTTTTTGGTTTGGGTTGTTTTTCAAATGATAAAAGGATCTAGGGTTGCCACTTTCGCCTAGTTAGTTACCTAACAGATTTAAAGCTTTAGGGCATGTTTGGTTGATCGGGATACAATATAGCAATCACACTCAATTACTCACTCTATACAACTCGGTAGTTTGAGTGACTTTGCCCAATTTGGCTTTCTCAAGTCCAAATGGGTATTTCACAAAGCAAGTGATAAATTCTCTAGTCAGGTCTTACTATCTCTAGGTTAGACCCTTTAATTGGGGCTATCAATTTCTTGAGCTCACCTCAATTCCTAGTTAGCCAAGTTTTCCTAGACTTAGCTAGCGTGTGGCCATAAATTTCTAATTTTGTTTTGAAAATATGATTTGGGTGAAATTTGGTTTGAATATGAAGATGTGTTTGGACATAAGTTTTCAAAACATAATTCCCAAATTTATTTTGGAAAAACATGAAACATGACTTATACCCACAAGTTCAAAAAACTATCACAAATACCCAACAATACCATTATCAATAACATTCATTATATTATCACAAATCATAGTCCTGAACATAAATAAATTTGGTACAAAATTATCATTTTTATAATGAACTACATAATACACTATCAGATAACCGAGAAGACGAAGCAATATCGTTACAAACTAATAAATGGTGGGCTCTTTTATAAAATACAAAAGTTTGGGGCAATTTATAAAAAAATATAATAGTGATTTTTTGGCCCAAAACCAGCTATTGAGCTCGTTTTGGGATTTGGCATTTGTGATTTGGGATTTATCCAAAATGTAGGCAAAATCTATGGCTAAACATGTGTTTTCCAAATAAAATCCAAATTTATTTTGGCAAAATCTATGGCCAAACGGATCCTAAAGTAGAGAATAAATCAATTGGGCATGAATCAATATTTTCAACCATTAATTCTAGAATTCAAGCAAGAACAAGGCTAAATAACATATACCCAATCATAAATAAGCCCTAAATCAATAACCCACTAATTACCCATACTAGGGTTGGGTCACAACCCTAGCTAAGAGTTTAACTACTCATAGAAATGAAGGAATAAAAGAAGAAATTAAGATAGAATGCATAACAATTAATCATGGAAAGAAAATCTATGTTTAGAAGCTAATCTAGTATATATTACTCAAAACAGTAAAGAAAACGGCTCAGGTGCTCTACACTGATACAACTTAACCTAAAAATGATAAAAAGTTCTATTTATAGTAAACTAAAAATATATGACGAAAATGCCCCTGCAAAGGTTGTGCGGCCGCATAATTCTGAAAGCGGTCCGCACTCTGAGCTTGACTGGTTAACTGGGCCTTCTACGATCACATAAAAGTGGGATGCGTACGCACTTCATATATTTGTGTGGACCGCACATTTCTGATTGCGGCCGCACACTTGAGATTGCGCTGGGACTGGAACTTCTTCTGCGGACCGCACATTTGTGAGTGCGGATGCACTTTGGCTTTTGCGACCGCACAATAATCGTGTGGACCGGATATCTTCAGATGGCCTAAAATCAAACTCTCTAAATCTCATCTTCTGCGACCGGCACATTTGTGAGTGAGGTCGCACTTTGGCTCTTGCGGCCGCACAATAATAGTGTGGTCCGCATATCTTCAGGTTGCCTAAAATCACCTTCTCTGAATCTCCTCCTCTGCGGCCGCACTAAAATTATGCGGTCCGCATACTCTGAAGAAAATCCACCAGGGCTTCTTCATTGTTTGCGGCCGCACACAGTATTGTGCGGTCCGCACTGTAAGCATTTTTGCCTTGTTTTGGTCCTTTTCCAATTTTTACTCCCTTTTGAGTTGATTTTCACTTCTTTGGCTCATTTCCCAATATTCCTGCAAGAAATCTCATTTCATTAGTTCTCAGGAATACCTTTAAGCACTTTTGAGCTAAAATGTAAGTAAAATAGAGCAAATACGCGGTAAAAATCGCTACTTATCAACTCCCCCAAACTTAAACTTTTGTAAAATATATTATTTTCGCAATCATTGGGTGGTTGTAACAACCCAATGATTTTTTTTTTTTTTTTGATTTTATTATTTTACTAAAAACACATTTTTTTAGTTGTAAAATATACGCTTTTTTTTAACCGAAAAAAAAAACTTAAAAGAAACACATATAAACATATTCCTCTACCCCCAAGCTTAAATAATGTCATGCCCTCATGACAAATAAATTAAAAGTAAAAGGTGATAAAGGAGCTTCCCTGATTTTTTTTTTGTTTCAATTCTGGCCTCATTTCCTTTTTCTTGACTTCTCAAGGTTTCTCTCTGTCACGACCCAAATTCCCACCCTTTAGGCCGTGACTGCGCCTAACGTTGAACCCGCTAGGCCATCCAACGTGTAACTTGCAATAGCAATTAAAAATCATTTAGTACGAAATAAAACGCTAACTCATCAGCCTCAACCAATTTCCATCACATTCCGAGATATTAGTGGGACAACTATTTAACCGAACATCGATAACATACCTTTCCCAACAATGATCTTTCCAACATCGATAATAAAAATAACAAAAACTTGAATGCGGAAGGGAGGAACATAACAATCATAAGATAACGTAAACTTCCCAAAACCGGGGTGTCACAATCTCACGAACTAGCTACTAGAATACTATATACAAGTCTGGAATGAAAATACAACACTGTCTTGAAATAAGGAGAAAGACAATGAAGCGGTAAAGGAAAGAAGCCTCGGGATCCACGAACGCCAGTGTATACCTCGAAGCTCTGACGTGGACTGAAGGTATCTCCCTCAGAACGCTCCACGAGGCCCGGTAGCAGGGTCTGCACAATACAAGGAAGTGCAGTGTAGTATCAGTACAACCGAACCCATGTACTGAGTAAGTGCCAAGCCTA
>ML251600.1:0-19134 GCA_005239495.1 Nicotiana undulata | reverse complement strand
AAAAAAACCCTTTTACCCCCCCCCCCCCCCCCAACTTTATTTTAACCGCAAAATTTTTATAATTATACTTTTCCCCTATTTTCAACTATAAATACCCCCTCATTCTTTCATTTTTCTCACAAAATCATCAATCTCTTTCAAATTTTCTTCTATAATTGCTTACTTTATTGTTGCAATCTGTGAAAAATTGTGAAGTTGGTGAATTGAAGTATTCAAGTCTTCAAGTATATATACACCCCCCTCTTCTTTCATTTCTTCACTCATCTCTCATTTCTCAAACTCAAATTCTCAATTCAAGTTAAATCATGCCCGGTGATTATAGAGTGCGCTCATATGTTTGAGAACACTTTAATGTGGTAGAAGAAAATAAAGAAGTTTACATAGTAAAGTGCAAGAACTGTGGTCGAGTCTTCACTCATCGTCCAAAGTTGGAGGACACATGTTGTTTAAGGAGGCATATAAAGAGTTGTCTTGAGCGTTCTCCAGACATTCGTATTTAAGATTTTAAGTTGATTTGAGACAATTTGTGTTATTTTAAAATTATTAGACGTATTATGCTTAATGTTTTAGTTTGTTAGATTAATTTGAAGTATTATTAATTTATTATGCACTGATAAGTGCAAATTTGAATTTTAATTTGAAGTATTAAATGTAAACTTTAATTTTCAAGTTTGATACCGAGTTCATCAGAACATAATATTTTCTACGCATAACATATTTTCATGAATAAAAATCCACTAACATTTGTTTATTGAAAATAGAATTTTTACTACATAAAGTTATAATTACTGTTGAGTATTCTTAAGAAGTTGAATTAACAAAAAGACTAAGTTACTTCTTTAATATTGAGAGAAAATAAATCTTTGAATTAATTAATTAGTAAAAGATTCTTCAATTTTTGACATAAGATAAATAACACAATAATTTTCATAAGATATTTTATCATAAATCCTCATAAATCACAATAAGACATTTGTAAATTTTATGAAATAAGATTCTTCATTTTTTGAGATAGCTACGTGGAAACAATTATCATTTCAGGATTTATTTTTAAACTTTTATTTTATAGTATACAATTTAAACAAACTATAATACTTACGTGATATTTTTATAATTATGTATTTATTGAACTTGGTTTTCTTGGTCTCTAAAACACCATAATGCATTGGTTTGAATATCTCTTTACAATTCTATAATATAATTTATAAGAAATTGCTTTAGATAAAAAATTATTAAAAAAATAGGCCTGACCCACTTAGGCCCACTTAGCCCGGGACCATTAGTTAGTGGTCCCGGTCCCGGACCGGTTCCTATATAAAAGCCCACAAAGCTCGGGACCACTTAGGATCGGCCCACGAAGCCAAGGCCCACTTAGGACCGGCCCACGAGGCCCGGGCCCCATTACACCCCTACCCGAAATTCGGACCAAAATACGATTACTCATTCACGCCGAGCTCGGATATACAATTGATTTTGGAATCCGACCTCAATTTGAGGTCTAAATTCCTAAATTTCGAAATTCCTAGTTTCTACCCAAAATCCTCAATTCCACCATAAAAAATCCTAGATTCTAGGTTGACATCTTGTTAAAAAAAGTAAAAGATTGAAAGAAAAGAGTTAAGAATCACTTATCTATGATTTGGGGAAGAATTGGTCTTTGGAAAATCGCCTCTTGAGGTTTAGGTTTTGAAAATTTGAAGAATGAATGAAAAATACCGTCTAAGTGTAACGACCCAGTCGGTCGTTTTGAGAGTTTGAGCCCAAAACCCCTAATAACTTCTTTTTCCATGTTTGTTTCTGATTTTGGGACTTGCCGGAGTGATTAGTTATGGAGTTCGGAGTATTTTGGGACACATAGTCCCTAGTTATGAGTTTAAGCCTTAGAAATCAGATCGTAGTCAGAACGGTATAAAGACGGATCCAGAATGGAATTATGTCGACTCCTTTAGCTCCTTTGAGTGATTTTGGGGTCAGGAGTGCATCCGGAATGTGTTTCGAGGTCCGTAGTAAGTTTGCTTGAAGTGGCGAAAGTCAGAATTTCGACGATTTCGGCCGATAGGTGAAATTTTGATATCGGGCTTGGAATGAGATTTCAGAAGTGTTTGTAGGTCCGTAGTGTCATTTGTGACCTGTGTGTTAAATTTGAGGTCATTCGGATTAGTTTTGACGTGTTTCGGCATCGTTTGTGGATTTTTGAAAAATGCTAAGTTCTTAGGCTTTAATTCATGTGCGATTCTTGTTTTTGGAGTTATGTGATGTGGTTTGAAGGCTCGACTAAGTTTAAATGAGGTTATATGACTGGTTGGTAGGTTTGGTTGAGGTTCGGGGGGCCTCGGGTGTGTTTCGGATGCTCAACGGGCTAATTTTGGACTTAGAAGATATCAGACTTTTGCTGGTGCTAGTTTCCTTATATGCGATCGCGTGAGGGGAGCCGCGATCGCGTAGGCTAAACTGGGACAAGGGAGTTTTGTTCTTCGCATTCGCGTGAAGGTGTATGCGAACGCGTAGGTATGACAAGGTGTTAAATCTCGAACGTGTGGGCTAGGTCGCGTTCGCGAAGAAGAAGTGAGGCAACAATGGTCGAGATAATGCCCTTCACGATCGCGTGAGGTCAGTCGCGAATGCGTAGGGTTTGGTCAGTTGTGTATCGCGTTCGCGTAGGGAGTAACGCGTTTGCGTAGTGTAAATTTTGAAACGCGAAGTTTGTTCTTCGCCATCGCGATGGGCCTTCCGCGATCGCGTACAAGGGAAATCTGGGCAGAATTAAAATACCCAAAAATGAGGGGTTTAAGTCATTTTTTCAAAATTTGAAGTTGAGAGCTCGGGATTTGGCGATTCTTGGAGGGATTTTCACGTGGGTGTTTGGGGTAAGTGATTCTTACTCGGTTTTGATTAATTTCCGCTAATCCTTGCTTATTTTTATCATTTAATTTCGAATTTGGGGTGACAATTGAGAAAAATTGAGAAAAGTTCCTAGGTCAAAATTTTGGGTTTTGATCGAGATTTTGGTATCAGATTTGAGTAAATTTGGTATGGTTAGACTCTTAAGTGAATGAGTGTTCAGAATCTGTAAGTTTTACCCGATTCCGAGACGTAGGCCCGGGGGACTTTTTGGGGCGATTTTTCTAATTTCGCGTATTAGCTTCGAATTCATTAGTTAGATTAACTACTTGAAGTTATATTTACATTATGCAATTGAATTGAATATATTTGGGCCATTTGGAGTCAGGTACTCGTGGCAAGAACGTGATTTCGAGTTGATTTTGAGCAGTCGAGGTAAGTGGCTTGCCTAACTCTGTGTTGGGGACTTCCCCTTAAGTTGTTTTGACATTTATTGTTATGTGGGTGCCGTGTACGTGAGATGAAGAGTACGTACACTGGCCATTATTGCAAAAATCCCATTTCCTTCGAAAATTCATAAATTGTCTTTCTCCTATTACATTGCTTTAACGTGTTAAATTGTCTAACTTAGATTAGGAAAGTATGCTTACCTGTTAATATTAAATTTCCTATCTGATACTTTCTGCGCCATTTTTAGTTAGCTTATTGTTTTCCCTATCTGTGATTTGATGAGTTGTTTAAATTGATAC
Organism: Nicotiana undulata; assembly: GCA_005239495.1. NCBI lineage: Eukaryota > Viridiplantae > Streptophyta > Magnoliopsida > Solanales > Solanaceae > Nicotiana > Nicotiana undulata. The sequence continues at coordinate 15,544 of ML251600.1, read as the reverse complement.
TTTATTTGTCAATTATTTCGCATCACATATTTAAATTGGGACTACAAACGTATTCTGGGAGATCCCCCTGTACCGCATATTTAAATTGGGACTACAGACGTATTTTGGGAGATCCCCCAACACTGCATATTTATTTTGGGACTACGGACGTATTCCGGGAGATCCCCATGTACTGCATAATCATTTGGAACTACGGGACGGTATCCCGTGAGATTCCACCTTGTGATACATTGTGCTGAGCCGAGGGCTCTTTTTACCGTTATGTTTTAGAATATTTTCCTTTAACTGGTTACTGTAGAAATTACTTATCTTTCATATTGTTCTAAATTGATTTATATAAAAATCCAGTAGAGCCTTAACCTGACCTTGTCACTACTTGACTGGGGTTAGGCTTGACACTTACTGGGTACCAAATGTAGTGTACTCATGCCCTTTCCTGCACATGTGTTTTGTGTGCATATCCAGGTACGAATTATCAGTCGCATGGCTAGTTGTTGCAGCTGTTACCAGGAGACCACAAGGTATTTCTGCCGCGTCTGCAGAATCCTCCAAGTCACCTTCCATTCTCACTTATAGAGATTTTCCTATGTACTTTTCCCCAGTTTTGTTTAGAGCTATAGTAGTATAGAAGCTTGTGACAATCCGGGTCTTTGGGGTTTATATTTGTACATGCCGAGCGGCATCGTTATGATTACTTAGATTTCACATTTCCTGTATTTTTTTATCGCATTTTTAATTAAGTTTTATCCACAATTTTGGCTTACCTAGTCGTAGAGACTAGGTATCATCATATCCACAATTTTGGCTTACCTAGTCGTAGAGACTAGGTATCATCACGATACTTTTCGGAGGGCAAATCGGGTCATGACAATTTGGTATCAGAGCGTCTAGGTTCATAGGAGTCACATGTCACAAATCGGTTTATTAGAGTTTCACGGATTGATACGGAGACGCCCGTATCTATCTTCGGGAGGCTATGTAACTGTTAAGAACAGTCATATTCTTTGGATTTCCTTGTCGTGCGAGTTATTGACATCAAAAATTCTGAAACTCTATTCTATTCTTTCTCACTGATGGTGAGGACCCGTACCGGGAGGACCGACGATCAGGCACCCAAGCCCCCAGTCAAAGCCACCAGAGGTAGGGGCCAGGTTAGAGGACGAGCACACGGTGCAGCCCGAGCGATAGAGGAGCCCACAACAGCTCCAGCTGGAGGGCCGGCTCAGGAGGTCCATATTGCTACTCCAGCCCTCCAGGAGACTTTGGCCCAATTCATGAACATATTCAGCACTGACTCAGGCTGGGCTACTTCCGATAGCCCCAACCACATCTCAGGCCGGGGGAGGGGCACATACTCCCGCATCCCACACTCCTGAGCACATCGTTCATGTTAATCAGGATCCAGAGTACATTCATATACCCCAGTGATTCCGGCTCTGCACGAGGCCTGGGTAGCTGCTTTTGAGGCAGAGCATCTCAGAATTGAGAGGTGTAAGAAGTACCACCCACCTACTTTCAGTGGACCAGCATCAGATGACGCTATGTTTTTCTTGAGGAGTGTCATCGTATTCTCCGCACTATGGGCATTGTGTAGACGAGTGGGTTTCTTTCACCGCTTTCCAGTTGAGGGGAGCGACATATCAGTGGTGGTTTGCCTATGAGCCGAGTAGTTCGAATGAGGTAGCTTCACTTACTTGGACTCAGTTTTCAGAGATGTTTTTACGAGATTATGTCCCACAGAGCCTCAAGGATGCTTGGCACGCAGAGTTTGAGCAGCTGCGCCAGGGTGCTATGACTGTGTTAGAGTATGCAGTCCGTTTCAATGAGTTAGCTCGCCATGCACCGACTTTGGTTGCCACGATCAGAGAGAGGGTTCGTCGCTTCATAGAGGGACTCCACCCCAGTATTCGAACCAATATGGACAGAGAGTTAGAGATGGATATCACTTATCAGCAGGCAATGAGTATTGCCAGGAGGGTAGAGGGCATGTTTGCTCGGGACAGAGAGAAGAGAGAGGCCAAGAGGTTTCGAGAGACTGGTCATTATTCGGGAGCTCGTGCACTAGCAGCACGCTATGGTAGGGGTTTTGTGAGTCGCCCTGTTCATTCAGCTCTTCCAGCAGCCAGTGGCATTTCAGCTCCTCCTAGAACTCACGAGCCCTATTATGCACCGCCGATATCTAGTATGCCTCCTGCTCGAGGTGCTATCACCGTCCGGTCTAACAGGCTAGTTCCGAGCCAGTCTCAGCCACCGCGTCCCCCGAGGGGTTGTTTTGAGTGTGGTGACACTCGTCACATGGTTAGATATTTCCCTAGAGCTAGGAGGGGTGCATCATCTCAGACTTATCAGCCTCCACATGCTCCACCGGGTCCTCCGGCTATTCTTCCAACCCCAGCTGTTACTCCACCTCCTCAGCCAGCTCGAGGTCGAGGTCGGTGAGGTCGAGGTCGCCCTAAAGGGGAAGGCCAGGTCATGTACTATGCCCTTCCAGCCCGTTTAGAGGTCGTTGCTTCAGATTCAGTTATCACAGGTATCGTCCATGTCTGTCATAGGGATGCATCAGTATTATTTGACCCAGACTCTATGTATTCTTACGTGTCTTCTTATTTTGCTTTGCATTTGGGGATATTTCAGGGTTTTTGAGTTCCCCTGTTTATGTTTCTACTCCCGTGGGAGATTCTCTCATAGTGGATCGCGTATATTGGTCGTGTTTGATTGTTATGAGTGGTTTTGAGACCAAAGTTGATTTGTTATTACTCGATATGGTAGATTTCGATGTTATCTCGGGCATGGATTGGTTGTCGGCCCATTATGCTATTCTTGATTGTCACGCTAAGATCGTGACGCTGGCTATGCCAGGCTTACCAAGATTAGAGTGGAGAGGTACTCTAAAGTATAATCCCTGCAAGGTCATCTCTTTCCTTAAGGCTCAGCGGATGATTGAGAAGGGGTATGATGTGTATTTGGCCTATGTGAGAGATGTCAGTGTTGATACCCCTACAGTTGAGTCAGTACCAGTAGTGAGGGACTTCCCTGATGTATTTCCAGCCTATCTTCCGGGTATGCCGTCCGATAGATATATTGATTTCGGCATTAATTTATTGCCGGGCACTCAGCCCATTTCTATTCCTCCCTATCGTATGGCTCCTCGTGAATTGAAGGAGTTGAAGGAGCAGTTGCAGGAGTTGCTTGATATGGGTTTCATCAGGCCCGGTGTATCACCTTGGGGCGCTCCGGTATTATTTGTGAAAAAGGATGGTTCTATGCGTATGTGTATTGATTATCGACAGTTGAACAAGGTCACAGTGAAGAACATGTATCCTTTGCCTCACATTGATGATTTATTTGACCAGTTACAGGGTGCCAGGGTATTTTCCAAGATTGACTTGCGTTCTAGCTATCATCAGTTGAAGATTCGGGAGCCGGATATCCCGAAGATTGCCTTCAGGACCAGATATGGTCATTATGAGTTTCTTGTCATGTCATTTGGGCTGACCAATGCCCCAACGGCCTTTATGCATTTGATGCACAGTGTGTTCTGGCCTTATCTTGATTCCTTCGTCATTGTGTTTATTAATGATATCCTGGTATATTCTCGGTCTCAGGAGGATCATGAGCGGCACTTGAGGACCGTGCTCCAGACTTTGAGGGAGAAGAAATTGTATGCAAAATTTTCTAAGTGTGAATTCTGGCTTGATTCAGTGGCATTCTTGGGCCACGTGGTGTCTTGTGATGGGATCAAGGTGGATCCGAAGAAGGTGGAGGCGGTGCAGAGTTGGCCTAGACCGTCATCAGCTACTGAGATCCGCAGTTTCCTTGGTTTGTCAGGGTACTATGCCGCTTTGTGGAGGGATTTTCATATATTGCAACACTTATGACCAGACTGACCCAAAAGGGTGATCCGTTCAGGTGGACCGAGGAGTGCGAGGAGAGCTTTCAGAAGCTCAAGACATCCTTGACTACAACCCCAGTGTTGGTATTGCCTACAGGTTCAGGGTCATATACAGTCGATTGTGATGCCTCGAGGAGGCCTTGGAGCAGTATTGATGCAGGACGGTAGGGTGATTTCCTATGCGTCCAAATAGTTGAAGGTGCATGAGAAGAACTATCCGGTTCATGATCTCGAGTTGGCAGCATTGTTCACGCCCTGAAGATCTACCGTCATTATTTGTACGGTGTTCCCTGTGAGATTTTCACGGATCACCGGAGTCTTCAGCACTTGTTCAGGCAGAAAGACCTTAATCTACGTCAACGAAGGTGATTGGAGTTACTAAAGGACTATGACATCACTATATTATACCAGTCCGGAAAGGCCAATGTAGTGGACGCGCTTTGAGTCACCGAGCGAAGAGTTTGTGGAGTTTGGCATATCTTTCCGCAGTTGACATGCCTTTAGCTTTGGATGTTCATGCCTTATCTAGTCAGTTCATGAGATTGGACCTTTCAGAGCCTTGTCGGGTATTAGATTGTGTGGTTGCTCGGTCGTCTCTTTATGATCGCATCAGAGAGCGCCAGTATGACGATCCCTACCTTCTGGTTCTTCAGGACAGGGTTCGCCGAGGTGATGCCATAGATGTGACTATAGGTGATGATGGCGTGATGAGGATACAAGGTCGGATCTATGTGCCCAATGTGGATGGGATTCGAGAGCTGATTCTTGAGGAGGCCCATAGCTCGCGGTACTCCATTCATCCGGGTGCCACGAAGATGTACCAGGACCTAAGATAGCACTATTGGTGGAGAAGGATGAAAAAGGATATAGTTGAGTTTGTGGAAAAGTGTCTCAACTATAAGCAAGTTAAATATGAGCATCAGAGACCAGGAGGGTTGCTTCAGCAGATTGAGCTTCCAGCGTAGAAGTGGGAGCGGATCACAATGGACTTTTTGGTGGGACTTCCTCGGACTTTGAGAATAATCGATGTTATTCGGGTGATCGTGGATCGGCTGACCAATTCAACCCATTTCATTCCAGTATTGACTACATACTCCTCAGAGAGGTTGGATGAGATTTATATCAGGGAGAATTTCCGCCTTCACGGTATTACAGTATCTATCATTTCAGACAGAGGTACACATTTCACATCATGGTTCTGGAGAGCCGTTCAACAAGAGTTGGGTACCAGGGTGGAGTTGAGTACAACCTTTCACCCTCAGACAGATGGGCAGTCCGAGCGCACGATTCAGATTCTTGAGGATATGCCCCGTGCCTGTGTGATGGATTTTGGAGGGTCATGGGACCAATACTTGCCACTTGCATAGCTTGCTTATAATAACAGTTACCATTCCAGCATTTAGATGGCACCGTATGAGGCTTTGTATGGTAGGTGGTGTCGGTCCCCAGTAGGATGGTTTGAGTCGGGCGAGGCCCGATTGTTGGGTACAGATTTGGTCCAGGATGCCCTGGACAAGGTGAAGGTGATTCAGGATAGAATTCGCACAACTCAGTCCACACAAAAGAGTTATGCGGACCGAAAGGTTCATGATTTGGCATTTATGACTGGTGATCGGGTTTTGCTTCAGGTATCGCCTATGAAGGGCGTCATGAGGTTCGGGAAGAAGGGTAAGCCGAGTCCGAGGTTCATTGGCCCTTTTGAGATATTGCGGCGCGTTGGCGAGGTTGCGTATGAGCTTGCCTTGCCTCCTAACCTAGCATGAGTTCATCCGGTATTCCACGTCTCTATGCTCCGAAAGTATCACGGTGATCCGGATCATGTATTGGATTTCAGTTTAGTCCAGTTGGACAAGGATCTATCTTATGTTGAGGAGCCAGTAGCCATTTTGGATATGCATGTCAGAAAGCTCAGGTCAAAGAATATTACATCAGTAAAGGTTAAGTGGAGGGGCCAGCCGGTCGAGGAGGTGACTTGGGAGACCGAGCAGGATATGCGCAGCCAGTACCCTCATCTTTTCACAACTTCAGGTATGTCTTCATACTCGTTCAAGGACGAACAGTTTTCTTAAGATGGGGAGAATGTCACAACCTGGGATGTCATTTTGAGAGTTTGAGACTCGAACCCCTAATAACTTCTTTCCCCACGTTTGTTTCTGATATTGGGACTTTCCGGAGTGATTAGTTATGGAATTCAGAGAGTTTTGGGACACATAGTCCCTAATTATGAGTTTAAGCCTTAGAAATCGGACCGTAGTCAGAACTGTGTGAAGAAGGATCCAGAATGAAATTTCGTCGACTCCGTTAGCTCCATTGAGTGATTTTGGAGGTAGGAGAGCATCCAGAATATGTTTTCGAGGTCTGTAGTAGGTTTAGGCTTGAATTGGCGAAAGTTAGAATTTCGGCGATTTCAACTGATAGGTGAAATTTTGATATCGGGCTCGGAATGAGATTCCGGAAGTGACTATAGGTCCGTAAAGTGTCATTTGTGACATGTGTGTTAAATTTAAGGTTATTCGGATTAGTTTTGACGTGTTTCGACATCGTTTGTGGATTTTGAAAAAATGATAAGTTCTTAGGCTTTAATTCATGTGCAATTCTTGTTTTTGGCGTTATATGATGTGGATTGAAGGCTCGAATAAATTTGAATGAGGTTATAGAACTGGTTGGTAGGTTTGGTTGAGGTCCCGGGGGACCTCGGGTGTGTTTCAGATGCTCGATAGGCTAATTTTGGACTTAGAAGATATCAGATTTTTGTTGGTGCTGTTTTCCTTATATGCGATCGTGTGAGGGGAGTCGCGATCGCGTAGGCTAAACTGGGACAAGGGAGTTTTGTTCTTCGCGTTCGCGTGAAGGTGTATGCGAACGCGTAGGTATGGCAAGGTGTTGAATCGCGAACGGGTGGGCTAGGACGCGTTCGTGAAGAAGAAGTGAGGCAACCGTGGGTCGAGATAATGCCCTTCGCGGCCGCGTGAGGTCAGGCGCGAACACGTAGGGTCTGGTCAGTTATGTATCGTGTTCGTGTAGGGAGTAACGCATTCGTGTAGTGTAAATTTTGAAACGCGAATTTTGTTCTTTGCCATCGCGATGGGCCTTCCACGATCGCGTACAAAGGAAATCTGGGCTGAATTAAAATACCCAAAAATGAGGGTTTAAGTCAGTTTTTCAAAATTTGAAGTTGAGAGCTCGGGATTAGGCGATTCTTGGAGGGATATTCACGTGGGTGTTTGGGGTAAGTGAGTCTTACTCGGTTTTGATTAATTCCCGCTAATCCTTGCTTATTTTTATCATTTAATTTCGAATTTGGGGTGAAAAATTGGGAAAATTTGAGAGAAGTTCCTAGGCCGAAGTTTTGGGTTTTGATCGAGATTTTGGTATCGGATTTAAGTAAATTTGGTATGGTTAGACTTAGCACTCCCTTTTCGCAGCTGCGATCCCTGCCAGCCCCTCCCTTTCCGCAGATGCGGACATTGGCCCACAGGTGTGGTCCACTCGTCGCAGGTGCGAAAGCACTGGAGGCAGTGAGGTCGATTTAAAGTCGAGACTTAGGCATTTTTAAGGGCATTTATTACAACCTTGGGCAATTTAGGAGCTCCCAAAGCAGAGATTTCGACTTAGCACTTTGAGGTAATGTATTTCCTGCTTAATGTGAGTTTATTACTTAGTTTTGGGGTAGATTAACACACAAAGATTTTTGAAAATTATGGGTTTAGAGTAAAACCTGAGGTTTTGATAAAAATAGGATTTAGCCACGAAATTTGTTATGGAATCTAGAAAAAACCATATACAATTGATCCTTAGGTTATGGGTAACAACTTCCCTTAAAAATTTCCAGAATCCGAGCATGTGGGCCTGGGGGTGAATTTTAGGAATCTTGCAAACTAGGTTGGATAACCATTTAAATAGGAAAATTTTGAATCCTTGAGCCTAGATTGATTAGTTTATGTGATGTTTGGTTTGTTTCGAGTTGCGAGGCGACTAATTCGGAGGTTCTGGCGCGTTCTTGAGTTGGAAGTAGGCTCGAAACGAGGTAAGTCTCCTTTCTAACCTTGTAAAAGGGAATTGTCCCCATATGTGATTTGATAAATTATGTGCTACTAATTGTGGGGGCTATGTACGCACGAGGTGATGAGAGTCCGTGCGTAGCTACTATTATGCTTATGTCCGGGTTGTCTAGGACCCAAAAACATGGTTTACTTGCCGTATTTGTAATTTTACTGGTAAATTTGAAATGCTTAAATTATATCGAACTTGGCAAATGAATTTATAAAAAAATTGAACACCATCATCTTGACCATTAAAAGAGAAATTATCATTTCCTTGGGTAATTATTTCCTGATGAATTCTGGATTTACTGTTTGAATGTGTGTATTTATGAGTACCTGCGTCACATGTATGATTCGCGAGCGGGGTAACTCTATTATCTATATTTGACCGCGTCGCATGTATGATTCGCAAGTGGGGTAATAGATGCATCTATGGTTCGCGTCGTTCGACCATTCGGTAGTGCACATTTATTATTTTGTTGGATCGGGCCGTACGTCCTCGACATATTACGCGCATATTATTTTCTTGGTATTTTTCTGTGATTTTTAAGCCATTAAAATGTCCTGGAAAAGTAAATTAGTAACCTGTTTGATAGGATTTGACACAAAAATGTAATAGTGGAAAGACTTGTCATTTCTTGTCTTTACTTGCTATTCATCCTTGATATTCATGCTTAGCCTTATATTTAAATATGATGTTTGGCCCTAGTAAGTGTAAAGTCGACCTCTCGTCACAACTTCTTCGAGATTATACTGGATACTTAGTGGGTACATAATGATTATGCATTCATGCTACGCTTCTGTACTTAATTGTACAGGTTCTGAGGCAGGTGCATCTAGTTATCAGTCCGGAGCACGTTCTTGACTTCACGAGATCAGAGATTCCACGGTGAGCTGCTTCTCATGATGTCGTTCGGCATCACGCTGGAGTCTTTCCCTTTTGTGATTCCTTCTATATCCTCCTAGACAGTAGGATTGACGTATTCTTTATATTCCTTCTACTAGATGTATGTATACTTGTGACACTAGTTCCTGTCACACACGTTGGTAGATTATTCTTTCGGGGAATGTAATTATTTAAATTTGACTTCTTTTGATCATTGCAATTAACTTGCCTTAGAGATTTGTTATTTTCATATGCTTAGAGAACGAAACTTACGTATTGTTGGAAAGGTTTTCATAAAAAATAAATGGGATTCACCAGACTTATTGTGTTGGCTTGCCTGACATCGGTGTTGGGCATCATCGCTGCCTAGATTGGGATTTGGGTCGTGACAACCGCCTACCGGATCTTTAACCAAACCCACTCGCCGGAGGTCGGAAAACTCGGACTCGGGTCAGAAAACTCATTAAACTCTGATTACACAACTGAAATGGAGCTTCATTTGTCAGTAAAAATGGAGGTAAGCCGGTTGTTTTTCTTTGTTTTCAGGGTGTTGTTCGGTGGCTTAGGGAGCATTTTCGGAGTGGTTTAGAACTGGGATTTTGGGGTGCATTTTTGGAGGACTTATTTAGAGATGTTTCTAGTTGCGGATCTTATTAGTGTTTGGATGATTGTTCCAAAGGTAAAATGCAAAGCTCCCGTGGAAAAAAATTAAGGAAAGATGAATGGTATATTTTTTTTACTACACTTGGAGAAGGAAAAGTTTATGCCCCATTTTCCGTGCTTTCTCTATCTCTCTCTCTTTCCGTTTTTTTTTTTTTCTGTTTCGTCTTCCTCCTCCCCCCTCCCCCCAGAGAATTGGTGGGCGAGAAAATCGTGAATGTGTGTGTATGTGCAGGTGAATTTTGAGTGAAAGCATGTGAGTTTGTTCGAAATGAATCTTTGGCAAGTGGTATTTTTGAATTGGTTCTTTCTTTTTTGTTTATCCTTTCTTTCTTTCTTTCTTTCTTTCTTTTTAGTTAATAAAAATAAAAGTATTACTCCTACTTGATTAATATAGAAAGATAAAAATGCTAACTACTCAAAATTGATTATTAAAATTCTTAACTTAAAAATAGAGTAGACTAGTTATAATATATTTAGTATTATTGCATTGTTAATAGAAACTTTTATTGGCATGTTACGTTATTTAAATTTTTCTATGCTAATTTACAATATGGCAGAATATAATTTTTTTTATTTTTTATTTTATTTTATTATTCTCAATAATATTTTTTTGATAAATAAACTTTTTATTTTTAAAAATAAAAACAATAATTATTAGAAAAACAAAGAAAATTTGAATTGGTAGTTTTTTATTTTTCTAATTTCAGCTTTTTATTTTAAATTAATATAAAAACTCCAACTTTACTACTCTCCAATTTGAATGGACAATTTTTTTTAATTTTGGTTTATTATTGTAAAATATTTATTTTATTATCTTATAAATATTTAAATTGAAAAATAATAACCAATAACTAATTATTAACTACTTATACCATGTGACTTTTTTCATGCTACCACTTTTGAGGAGAGAGCTTTTTCCTCTTCTTTTAATAATATATAGAATCTAAATTAATAATTTTTACCCGTTCAATACGTAAAATTTTTAAGCATAATTTGAATCAAATTATTGAATCTACGTAAGCCCTTAATCTTGTTTGGATGATTGTTACCTATTGTATTGTATCGTATTGTTACTTTAAATACTATGTTTGTTTTGGTTGTTACTTAAATTTTATTGTATCGTATCGTTGAATCTGTCGTTATGTAACGACAAAATGTGTCACTTTATATAACGACCGATTTTGTGTGTTGCGACGTTATCTTGTCTTTTTCTCTCTTCTCACCCTTATTTATTATTAGATGATTCTATTTTATCATTTACCCTACCTTTTAATATAATAAACTTATCTCGTATCATAATTTTTCTTTATAATATTACAAGTTTATTCTTCATATTGTTGGAGCGTGATATCATGAAACAACTCCAAACGATACAATCGTCTAAACATTATATTCATCAAACGATACAATACAATACAATTTGATACGATACATTATGAAATGACGTGTAACAACCATCCAAACAATACGTTAACCCATAACCTCAACTCTAGCTCTACGGCCCTTGATGTAAGCTCTATAACATTGAGATTAATAAGGTTTAAAAAAATTAAACACTCAATTAATCTAGAACTGGAAATTTAGAAAGAAAGGTTCAAAGAAATTCTCAAAATTTTCAATTATTTGGTTTTCAATAAAATAAGCCAAAAACTCCGTCTGATCACCTAACGTTACCCAAAAAAAATAAAGACAATATTATTTCACTTAGGTGCGATTACGTCAGTCACCACGAGATGCACGTGGATGTATGTTGTTAAATTATCAATCTTGGAACGTTAATACAATAAGGCATTGGCTTTCTATATAAAGGAGAGAGGAGACGCTAACTTCCAGTGCTCTTATACTTTTACTTCCTATTTTCAGAAAATAAAATATTCCTCTTCCTTCTTATTATATTTCTTGATCATGTTATTGTCTACAGCTATTGGTAGGAATCATGTTCACAAAATACCAAAAGGTGGGATGCCAGATTTAATCCGTTCAATTGCAGAGAAGCATGAAGCTGGCCAGCCATTTTATCTACTGGATTTGGCTATAATTGAAAGACTTATGGACAAATGGAACCATTCGTTTCCAAATATTAAGCCTTTCTATGCTGTGAAATGCAACACTGAACCTGCACTTCTTACTAAACTAGCCAAATTGGGTGCTAATTTTGATTGTGCTAGCCAACTAGAGATCGACACCGTCTTAAATCTCGGAATTAGCCCCAACCAAATCATATTTGCTAACCCATGCAAAGCTACTTCCCACATTAAATACGCAGCCAATGTCGGAGTCAATCTCACAACTTTTGATTCAAAACTTGAAATTGACAAGATCAAGAAATGGCACCCACAATGTCATTTGTTGCTACGAATCAAAGCCCCTAGTGAGAGTGGCTCGTTACGTCCCCTGGGGAAAAAATTTGGTGTATTGCCAGAAGAAGTTGAGCCACTACTGCATTACGCTTGTAATGTGGTCGGGCTAAAAGTTGTAGGCGTTTCATTTCACGTTGGATCTATAGCACAAGATCCTAGCATTTATCGCGAGGCGATTGCAGCTGCTAGGACCGTGTTTGATGTTGCTGATCATCTTCGAATGCCTAAAATGCAAATTTTAAACATTGGCGGAGGATTTAGATCGACACCATTGTTCGAGGAAATAGCTAGTGTCGTAAAAGAAGCAATCCTAGATTATTTTCCCTTGTCTAATTTAACAATATTTGCAGAGCCAGGGCGATTTTTTGCAGAAACGGTCTTTACGTTAGTGACTCATGTGATTGGTAAAAGAGTTAGAGGTGAGAAAATAGAGTATTGGATTGATGAAGGGATTTATGGATCATTTAGGCCAACACTCTACAATAGTTGTTTTGTGGGTATAAAGCCATTATTGTTACGTCAGGTAACAGAAAAATCTTGTCAAATATGTGAATCAACAATTTATGGACCAAGTTGTGACTCACTTGATGCAGTGGCCATTGACATAAAATTGCCGGAGCTTCAGTTGGATGATCTGATAGTGTTTTATAATATGGGGGCATATTCAATATGTGGAGGAACTAAGTTCAATGGATTTGATATGCTATCTACACCTACCTATCTTGTTAACTCAAATTCAAGTTAAAATGGGCAGCCTGGTGTACTAAGCTCCCGTTAAATACAGGGTCCAACAATAGGACAAAACAATGAATAGGAGCACTCCTTGTTATTTTCTTCTCTACATGAGTATGATAGAATAAAGCATTTATTTACGTTTAAGTATTTGTCTTTGCTACATTATGCCGCTATTTATGTTAGTGAGATCTGTTAGTACATTTGAATGGCATATTTAATTTTGTGAGCGAAGTACAGATCTATTTTATTACAAGCTTTCTTAATTTTACTCTTTTTTTTTTCTTTTTTTTTTGTCTTTTGGATATTCTAAATTGTATGAGGATGTTCAGTTTTACGTTCTCCTCATTTATGTATTCATGTTTTAGTCTTTAATATACAATGTAAGGATCAATGCCTAACCAACTGGCCACAATAGGGCTGCTTAAAAAGAATCTGCCATCACTCTCTCGCAAGTGCTTGTCTAATTTTTATCTCCTTAATCTCTTCTTTTTGTTTTTAGTTGGATTTAGCGTAAAAGTAATCGATCAACAATAACAATAACATACTCAGTATTATCGATCATTTAATCAAATATATTTTTATCTAATTAGAAACCCAACAAATGAGGCTTTCAAAACGGGGTGAGATGATCTAAAGTACAAAATTACAATTTAACTGGCCAGAGGCAACCTAGGCGCCATCAGATTATCTTACGTTTTTTAGCCAATTGATGCTCTTATTACTTTTAGGAAAAAGGCAAATCTTACATCAAAATAAACAACCTAATAAATTTCTTGATGCATGATCTAGTTGCCTAGATTAAAGAAATTGAATCCTAACAAACTGAGCCCAGAGCCATCATCTAGTCCAGTATATATGGAACACTAATTGGTTCATCTTATGCCATCCAATGATCCAAATACCCTTTCTTTTTCCTATCCAAATATTTCAACAAGCTAGGCCGTAGTAAACACATTTGATGTGCTATATTTCCAAATAATTCAATAAGCTAGAACGTAGTAGAAACATTTGATGTGCTATCCAAATATTTCAACAAGCTAGATCACAGTAGACACATCTGGTGTGCTTTCCTGTTAGTACAATTCAAATATTGAAAATTATATTGTAGAAAGATGAAGATCATGTTAACTCAAATATATATATATATATAAAATTCATTTCCTTCTACTATTAGGAATGAAAATATTCGGAACAAGCTGAGATAGCCTCGCTGGTGGACAAGAGCTGGGAAGCTAGGCTGGGATAGTTCAGACATGTGAAGAGGAGATGCACAGATGCAACGGTTAGAATGTGTGAGATGTTGGCTATAGTGGGGCCAAGCAGAGGTATAGGTAGGCCGAAGAAATATTGGAGAGGGAGGGGAGTAAGTAGGCAAGACATGTCACATCTTCAGCTTGTCAAGGGCATGACACTTGATAGGAGGTAATGGAGTCGAGGATTAGGATAGTAAGTTATTGAGTTTTGCTTTTTGTAGCTGTAATATTATGCATTCTTGTATTCCCTATTAAATTTCTATTACACCTGATGTTTCTTTTGCTTCGGTTATTTTATTTTTCTAACTATGATTACTATTTCTTTTTACATGGATTCTTCTCTTTACATGCCTTTTTGAGTTGATCTGAAACAACATGTCTACCTTCACAAAATAGAAGTAAGGTTTACGTACACACTATCGTTCCCAAACTTTACTTGTTGAGTCGCACTAAATATGCTGTTGTTTTTGCTGCTGCTCAAATTAAACACTCAGCTTTTTTGATCTCGTTCGTATTCTAAGGAATTCTAAAGGACTCTTTCATATTAACACCCGCTACAAGAACAACAATATTTTAATAACTGAATAATGGCAATAGCTCAAAATGAACTGTCGTTTAGTTTAACAAGTAACAACTACATGATCAACAACAAATAATAATGGTCAATTTTAAAACCTTGTTGTTCTATTGGTATCTCATGAGTTGGTAGAAGTTTAATGATAAAATCAGTCAATCCATTTGTTCAAATTGGTTAATAATCTTTTTAAACGAAATGAAAATTACCCTAGAAAAGGCAAGAAATGAACAATGAACGTACTACATTTTTGTCATTGACTTCTCATTTCAGCTAGCCTCCCAACTACATGAAGCCTAGCTAATTTCCTTCTTAGTTCTTTCTCCAGATACAATCTACAAGCTTTGATTTTTTTATATTAAATGACGTACTCCATGACGTAAAAAAGAAACCACTAATCTAGATGAGGTAGGGGTGGCGCTAGGAGCCCGGTTGTGGGTTCGGCTGAACCCAGTAATTTTTGTTCAGATTGTAGTAAAAAATTCATTAAATATATACAAATATTAAATTTAAACTCAGTGGAGGTTGTTGTTGCTTGTGTGAGAAGGAAGCCTCAATTTATAGAAGGGCAAAACTTCTCCTCCAAGAAAAGGATAAAGCATATGAACGAGATTTATTACTTTTAGAAGTCTTTTTTCCTTCCTTCAAGCAAGAGAGTACTATTAGATTAGAAATTCAAGGCAAAACTCTAACAATTTTTTGGACAAAAGAATTATACTAAAATAGGATAGTATAATAGCTTTCGTAAATTGACCTACATGTAAAAGCTAGTATAAAAGTAAAAACCTATTGAGAGAGAAATTGTCTTCTAAACAACACACGCGCAAGGGTTATATTCTGGAAGATTTAATTCCGGGATTAAATTTAAGATGAATTTAATTTATCTTACGTTTAGTTAGTATAAACTTGTGGTATAACTAATTTTGGATTAATTATCCAGAAATTATAGTGCTTTTTATCCCCATGGGAGAATAGAATAACTAATCCCCGAATAATTGATCGGGGCCATACCGCATCCTCCCAGAGGTGAATATAACAATACTTTAAGCCTAGCGACTAGGATAACTTAAGCTCACTAAACATAAGGAATGCGCTTATAAATATACATTTAGCCGTTTGATTAATATAGAAAATACTT